>VYZQ01059872.1:21869-33864 GCA_013400655.1 Mystacornis crossleyi
CTGTTGTCTCTCCTTTCTGATGTGTCTGTATGGGAACCTGGCAGAATTCCCCAATGACTGCAGACAGCCTTGTGTTCCTGCAGTGGCCCCACAGCACTGCAGTTTATGGTTCACCACAGGGTAGTTGCTTTGTGGTGAACCATAGGAAGTCTGGCTTGAGACCATTGCCAGCTGCTGTTCCCCATGCTGGTACACTTCCAGAGGCAGGAGAAAGGCAGTGCTAATGCAGGGTTCTACAACTAGTGAGGCCAAGGAAATGACATAAATCTAAAAATCAGTTATCTAAAATAAACCACATCTTTTTCCATTGTGATTTTTCACTAAGGCTTTGTAATAATAACCCATTCCCAAATGTTGTATTTCTGAAAGACTTTTTACTTCCACAAGGAATTAACGTCTTCAGCCAAAGCCTGATATTTCCCTGTGATTATTAAATATGAGATGAACTCCCTACCAGTCTCTCCCATGCTGAGGACTTCAGTTCTTTTTTTGAGGCATAGTCAACTGTTCTGATCTCCTGCCCTGTCATCTATAATACTGTTTCAAAGTGCATTACTACAAGCTGGTTTGGGTTGAAAGCTTAATTTTAGTGAAATTTAGCTGATGTGACTAGACAGGAATCTTGAATTACAGAAGATAACAATTTTATTATTACATCATCAGCATAGTCTTATGCTGTAGTCATATGCTCATAATTCTTTCACTTTGTTTTACCTACAATATATATTAAAAACTTACATTTATTTGTTATTGTAAGTTGTTGTAATCAAGTATAGCAGTTAAATAGCTTGATCAATGTGGCTAGCGATATAGACAGGCTGCATATGATCATGTGTTTTGAGGTGGTGTTGCTTTTTTTATTTTTTAAAGGATGTTGCCATAATGTAAGCCTGGATGAGCAGCATCATTAAATGAGCATCAAATTACACTAAGGGTTAAAGAGATTAAAAACAGAAATCTTTTTCTGTTCAACTTACATGTAAAGTAAGCGAAGGATACCAACAAATATGTAAATGCAAAGAATCAGTGGAAACCTGGTTAGCATGAAGGCTAGCATTGGAAATGTAGCAGTGTCAAGATTTGTATTTGGAATCTTAGCTTCATAAGGATCTAGGGATAATGATGCTGTGGGACAGTCTAGTAATCTGAGGGTGGCAGCTGCACTTTTTGTGAGTGACCATTTGTCCTTCAGCCTCGCTATTTCACTGTCATCTTTTTCTGTTTTTTCTTAGGTTATGGTTACTGTGAGACAGGAGTAATATACCTGAATAATTACGCTATTTGAATAGTCATTACTTGATTATTAAGCAGTGAACAAATACAGGTCACTTTAAAATATAGATTGCTTTTGCAGGGCAGTGAGCCAAACCTTGCCTTAGGTATTGGTGTTAGATGAGCATTCTGCTTGTTTTCCCTTTTACTTGCTCTTACAGCTCTTTTTTTAAATCAGTTCAAGAACCTTACTAATGATAACTAGCTTGTGCTCTTAGGAAAAGATTCCTGGATGTGTTTGTAACTTTTTTATAATTGGAAAAGTTCATTCTACCTTGTAAAACAACTTCAGTGTGTTTAGTGTATAAAGAGAAATGTTATGGTTATTTTTATTACAATTCTGTAACAGCAGAAAAGATCCCATTGAAGGGAGTAGGTTCATGGATTTTAAAGATGAAGGCTTAAAAGATCTAGAACCTGCAAGCTAAAACTTAGGAAAAAATCTCATTAACGCTAAGGCTGGTTAAGCTTTAAATTATTTTTTTCCTATCAGTTGCAGTTTTAAAGTCAAGCTCTGAGTATCTTACTAAAAGGATTCATGAGCTTAATTGGAGACAGCAGCTGCTTTTTCTTGTTTGTTTGTTTTGGTNAAAAATCTCATTAATGCTAAGGCTGGTTAAGCTTTAAATTATTTTTTTCCTATCAGTTGCAGTTTTAAAGTCAAGCTCTGAGTATCTTACTAAAAAGATTCATGAGCTTAATTGGAGACAGCAGCTGCTTTTTCTTGTTTGTTTGTTTTGGTGGGGTGGTATGTGAGTGTTAGAGAAGTCAATGTATATAATCCTGATTTCTTCCACTTGGTATTAAAATAGTTTGGGGATGCATATGTATGAAGGATTACAGAGTTTATTTGAATGGAGTGTAAAGCAAGGGAGTAATGTACATGGTCTACACTAGTAAAGACAAAGTCAGCTGGACTAGTCTACGTGGATTCACCACAGCAAGGTCATGCTTGACCAACTCAATAACTTTCCATAATGGTATGACTGGCTTGGTAGGTGAGGGGAGAACAGTGGACAGTTGCCTACCTTGGCTTCAGGAAGGCTTTTGGCACTGCCTCCACTAAGATCCTCACAGAGAAGCTGATGAAGCATGGGTTGGGTGAGCAGACAGTGCAGTTAAAAACTGGCTGAATGGACAGGTCCACAGTATGGTGGTCAGTAGTTCAAAGCCTAGTTGGATTCTAGCAGCTAGTGGTGTACCCAGGAGTGAGTACTGGAACCAGTCCTGTTGAACAGCTTCATTAATGATTTGAATGATGGGGCAAATTCTTTGATGATGCAGAACTGGGTGGACTGGTCGGTACACTGGAGGGTCATGCTGCCATCCATAAGGAACCCAACAGCCTGGAGAAATGGACTGGCAGGAGCCTCATGAAGATCAACAAGAAGTAGTGCCAAGTCCTGCTTCTGAAGAGGAAAAACCCCAGACACCACCAGTATATGCTGAGGGCTGCCCAGTTGGAAAGCAGCTTGGCGCAAAGGCTGTCCTGGTCAGCATGGGCCAGCTCTGTGCCCTTGCAGCAAAGGAAGATGATGGTATCTTGGGGGCTGCATTAGAGTGTTGCCATCAGGTGAAGGGAGGTGATCCTTTCCCGTTACTCAAGCCTGATGAGGCCATACCTGGCATACTGTGTCCAGGTCTGGGCTTTCCAAGAGAGCTGTGAGCATAGCAGAGAGTGTCCATCAAAGAGAACAAAGATGATTAGTGACTAGAGCATGTTTCCCATGATGAAAGGCTTGAGAGAGCTGGGACTGTTCTGCTTGTCAAAGAGGAGGCTCTGGGGTGGTCTCTACAATGTTTATAATCGCCTGAAGGGGTGGTGTACAGTAGGCAGAGGCAGGCTCTTTCCAGTGGTGCCCAGTGACAGGACCAGAGGCAGTGGTCACACACTGAAAGACAGGAGGTTCCCTCTGAACATCAGGAAACACTTTCTCACTGTGAGGGTGACCAAGTGCTGACACAGGTTAAACCAAAGCCTTTATCTTTAGAGATACTCAGAAGCCATCTAGATGTGATCCTGGGCAGATTGCTCAGAATGGTCCTGCTTGAGGAGGGAGATTAAACCAGATGACCTCTGGAGGTCCTGTCCTGCTTGAACTATTCTGTGATATGTGAACTAGGACGGTGAAATTACATAAAAACTTTTTTTTTAATAAAAATGGGCTGTTTAGAATAGTATTTAACTGCCACAATTTGTAATATGATTTGGATTTGAAGTTTTTCACCAAATTGAAGACCTTTTAATTATACATATGGATTAATTAAGTAAGACCTGGGACTTGAATTTCAGGTTTGAAATTTGGACCTTGTGTATTTTGTCTTCCTTATTTTAATAAAATAATACGTTTGACATTGTTCTATGGATTTAAAAAAAAAAAAGGATTTTCTTTATTAATAACAAAAAGTCTACTTGCAAGGGCTTTTATGCCCTCTTCCACACAACTGTGAACTTCAATATAGGTCTTCAAGGAAGAGGATGAGTAATGTATCTATTGCTTGGCTGAGAAAGATGTAGTGTTTACTGCAGGGAAAACTTTCCAGGGTAAGCATGTAAGACAGGAAGGCACTGGCTGGATCATACTGTTCTTTCCTTTGAACATAAAGACTAATCATTGTTGTCAGTGCAACTTTTAAAATAAAGCCTTAGGGGATTTGCTTCTTTGAAACAATTGTAGAGCAGTAGAAATAATATCCAGTTCAGAAATTATGATAATTGTGAACTAAGTATTTGAATTTATTCTTCTGTATTCTTAATATGCTTCCAACTGCAAGGCTTGTATTATGTAAAAATATTAAAGCTGCATTCTGCAATAAATGTTTAATAGTTGTGTTACAATGCCAAAGTATTGCAAGAAAATGACCATTTTCCAAAATAACTTTCATATACTTTTTGAAAGGTTATTGCAATCTCTTGCCCTAGAACCTTGGATGAAGAACATGTAATTATTAGTCTTCAGAGTGTGACTTGATTTTCATACTATTACCATTCAGATTTGGAAGAAAATTGACTCTTGGTAGTGTGTCTCACCTCGTACAAAACATCCAGATTTTAATTTCATAGTTCAGTTGAGACATTTTCTTGTTTTGGAAGTGTAGAAGTAACCATGAAGTCATGAGAAATCCAGTCTTTAAAACAAAATATTTGACAATACAGATGAACGTTTTCTCTGCATGTACCTTTTGGAGGAGGAAAAAGTCCAACAAATGTTGACAGCCAAAATTAATTTTTCCAAGAAAGTTAGTTGCAAGTAAATATGGAGTAACAGCAAAAGCTTTTTTGTTGTTCTGCTTTTGGGGTTTTGTACCTCTCTCCCTGTTGCTTTTCATGAGTGTCCTACTTTGCCTGAGCAATCTTTTGGTGTTTTTCTGGTTCACTGAAAGTGCTACAGAGTTTAGCCTTTTAACAGGGTCAAAATCCTGTCTTGCACAGTAGACTAAACCTTAATTTTCTGTTATTACAATGATAGCTGCTTTAAATTCAAAAAGATGAAAGATGCTGTAGAGTTTTTTAGACTGCTTCCCCATTAAGTGCTTAATCATTTAATTCATAGAGCTAATTTAAAACTAAGAAAATATTGTAAAACTAGGGTATTTCTGTTTTCCAAAATGCTTTTTATGTCATGCTGACTTGTTCCAACAAGAGAACTTCAGCACGACAAAAATGTTTTATTGCGTGAGAAGTGCCCTAGATACCTTGTTTCCGAACTTTCATCTCTAAAGCCTCATTGAGGAAGGTGTGAAAATCAAAGTGTACTCTCTCATTTTTGTCATGTGCTGCTTGCAGTATAGCCTTAAAGGATGTCCTGAAGTGATCATCTGCCACTAGTCTGTGTTACAGTATTTGGAGGTTGACAAAACTTCTTCACTTTATGAGAGCACTTGAACTTCTGTGCCTGAAGTAAAAGGCCTTCAAAAAGCAGCCCTGTAGAAGAGCCATAAAGAGTCTAAAGCTGTCCCTTCAACTAGCAGTTGCAGCAGTTTAAACTACCTGATGATTAATGGTGGGTGCTTCCAATAGCGAGAGTTTCTCTCCTCTGCTGGCTGAACAGCTCCTCTCAGCCCTCTTCCAGTTGTCTGCCCAGATCAGCCTCTTCTGACCCCTCCTCCAGTGTCTCTTCTACACTGCAGCTCTTACCTTCTCCCACACCCTTCTGTACATGACACAAACAAAGTTCATCAAAAAAAATATATATCTTTTCCTCCTACTTCTAGTTTTCTTCAATCTCTTTCATAGCAGAGTATGGTGTCTAGCAGCACTGCAGCATCTCTTGGTATGGTTATTGGCATATAAACGTAAGTTTAGTATAAGAATTACTCATGATACTAAAAACGTGAGAAACCAATTAAACTGTTCCTTTCTAGAGTGTTTTGTCCTTGCATCATAATCTATATTACTGTGTCTCTATTCACAGAAAAGCCCAGGAAACCTACACATTGTTAAATATAGTGCTACATATGTTCTTTGAAAGAGTTGAAGATTTTACTGGGCTGTTTGGATTAGGGTAGTTTCTGATAGGTGTAATTGTGAAACATTCTGCACATTTTTAGTGTGTCAAAGGTATGGATTTGTTGTATTGTGGTTAACAGGGAAACTGCGGAAGGTGATCCAGCTCACCAAAAGTCTGAAATGCCTTTGCAGCTATCCAGACTTGTCCATAGTGTTATGTCAGGATGGGGAAATTGGATTCATAGTTCAGATACTTCAGCTGTGGATACCTCAAGTTGAGCATGTCTAGGTGATACAAATCTCCTTGTCATCGTTAGAAAAGCTTATACTGTGTCTTTCTGCCTCTTTTTGCATCTTTCGTGGCACCTGCACTAGGCAAAGAAAGATGCATGCATGGTATATAATTAACAGCTAAACATGTGGCGATTGCCAACTATTCTAAAAGGCAAAAGAGAATTGAATTTTTAAAAGCCCCAAAACCAACCACAGACAGACAAAAAAATTCCCCCAAACGCCCCACCCACACCATCCCTCAAAAAAAAACCCAAGCCAAACCCAACAACAAAGAAACCACCTTTTCCACTTTTCTGTCTCTCAGGTTGCTAGATAAAGTTAATAATCAGATACTGGCTGTATTCCTCCTTATCCTTACCTTTTAAGAGTTTATTTTCCTGTATTTCAAACTGTCGTTATTTGACTGGAGCTGGCAGTCAGTTTAAAACCTCTCAGGTAGAGGTGCTAGCAGATTGCATAAGCTTGAGAAATTCAAATAAAAAAGGATTAACTTGCTTTTAGCACTGGCAAGAAATGCCAGTATTGCTCCTCTTCTCTCATTTCCTTGAAGAAATCCAAGTTGACATTGCTGAAATGTGATGTTTTTTCTCCTTAATAGAAAATTTTGTGCTGAAATACAAGGAGTTCTGGGTTAAAAGGCTAAGTTTGCCAGTTACAAGCAACCAAAATACGATAAATACTTTTTCAATGGCAAATGATAAAAAGCGTTAGTTACAATTTCTAATGATGAAATGTAATCTAAACGAGAGACTTTTAATTACCTACCTTATTTTGTTGTTTTGCAGGGGTTTTTTTTCCTCTATATAGTTTTTCAACATAATGTGCTTTTAAAAAAACCAAGTCATATTAAAAGTCTTTTATCTTGACATTTCCAAAAAGTGAACGGTTTCCATTTGCAAAAGAAAGTAACTGCTGTCGACTGTCCAGACCTGAAGAAGAGGTCGGGAGTCTGTAATAGGCAGGTGTGTAAAGTATTGCCTTGTTCTCTTGAGAACATGAAGCACATATTTACCACTGTTCCCAGTGTTATATGTGGGGCAAACCTCTGCAGGTGAAAGTGCAGGATTAATGAAGCAAATAGAGAAAATAAGAGGAAATTAGCAAAAATCAAGTAAATGGGGGAAAAAATATTTCTTAACGAGGGTCAGTGCTAAATCAAACCCAAAAAATTGCAGTGAAGAAAAGCTAACTTTTGCTCAGAAGTAATATATATTTTTATATATAAAGTAAAATTACACAGGCTACTTCAGGGTAGGAGAGACAGATGAACCTTCTGCTCCAGAAAGGCTGAAATGAGCCTTTTGAAATGAAAGCTGACTCCAAGATGCTTGTTACTCTTGACAATCTGTTTCATATTCACCTTTTCTGATGACAATATGTGCAGATCTCAAATGGAGTATACCCAGGCACTTGAGAAACACTCCAGACAGAGTGCTGCAAGCCCAGCTGCTTGCAGATGTACCAGGGCGCCTGCCTTGCAGAGGCAGTTGCCACTTCCAGAGGGCAGCTGTTCTTCTGGAATAGGTTACAGGTACAAATGTAACTGTACAAATTGTACAGTTACAAATGCCTTCATTCTGCCTCCCGTTTCTCTCGTATTTTACAATTGCCTGTTTGTTGGATCGGAGAGATAATTAATTAACTTAAAAGATTAATTGGTTTCATAACTGAATTTGCATTCCATGGATTCTGGGATTGCAGGAAGCTATTCATGCAAAAAATGCCTTTGTGTTAGTTCTAAATAGCTCTATAAATGTGAGACCAATAGGTTTTGTGACTGTGGTATTTAAACGAATAACTCATCTGTCTTCAATGTGATTAATTATTTTAAACATTTTGAGTGAGATTGATTGTCAAAGGTGATTAAGATGTTTTTATCTAATATTTTTTCAATACATGATTTAGAATTTAATTAAGATGTTGCTAGCCATCTGTCTTTTACATGGAAGAAAATATTCTCTTTGTATACTTGTTAAATTAACAGTAGTTATAGGTAATAGGTCCACTGAAGGCTTACATTGTAGCACAGACAAAACAGATTAGTAGTTGAGTTTGTAATTTTATTGTGTTTAAAACATGGTATAAACAAACTCATAAGTTCCTTGTCATAGAGCTTAGATGGGCAATTTCATCTGGTTTTCATTAATATTGATAGATCTCAAGGCCCAGACTGGGATACTGTACTGTAATGGATGTCACTTTGGGGTGCAGTGTAATCATCTATAATTTTCTTCTGATGTAATAAGGATTTGGAAATTGGGGAGGGGAAATATTTATATAAAGAAATACCACTTGCCTTTCCCTAAGTCCAAGCTTTTTTCAGATACAGCATGTGTGCTTTTATTTTGGTTTTGTCCTAGATGACAATAAGTAATTACCAAGGCATCACTGCTTTGCTGTAGATTGACATGGGTGTGGAAATGTTAGTGCATGGAATAATGATTTAATTTATTGGATGCAGGTTTCTCATAGTTTCTTCTAGTTAGCTTGTATCTGAAGTTAGTTTGTACGTGAACTGAATTTCTGATATAGCTGTTCATAGTCAGAATGTTTACAGGAATTTCTTTGGGATAAAATCTTCCATTTTATTAAAAACACACTAGACAATAGTTGCTGAGCTTGGGATATATGATTTGATTTTCTTTCAAGTTTCAAATATATTTCCTTAGAATTTAGAATCCAGTGAGCTTCACCTATCTCATCTTCCTTAAATTCAGTTTTACATTTTGTTCCATTTTGTTTGTAGGTGCTCTCCCCATTTTCCTGGTTGCACAGTGGGACTTTTCCCACTGCTGCTGATGCCCAGATGGTCTCCTTGCGGGAGGAGCAGACTGAGCCGTTCTGTGGGTGAGTAGAGGCTATTGGGATGGAGGCCTGGACAGTAGTGCCTCTCCTCCTACTTGCTCCTCTTCTCTTCTTCTCAGGCAGCCTTTGAATTCCCCACAAACTACCTATTTGACATGCAGCATTTGCATTTCCCTCCACTTTACAGGCATGGTGGAGGTCTTTTGACAGAAGTTTTTATCTGGAGACAAACTCTTAATAGCCTCCCAGTTATGTGGCAGCTCCTGGTTAGTCTGTTAACTGCAGTGAGAAAGAAGCATCCATTCCCATGGGCCTCTCAGTGTCTGTGATTCCTTCCATGAGAAATCTTGGTCACAAAGCTAAAAGACCACAGGTCTTGGCTTGAATGTATTCTGGTGCTTTCTCTGTTTCTTCTTCTTCATCGATCTGTCACTGACAAAATCCAGAGTCCTGTTTTGTTAGCAGGAATTGGTGGAGAGGTGCAGAACTGCTAGTTAGCAATGGGTATGGAAAGAACTAACAAAACCTCATAGGTTTTTTGTTTTGGTTTGGTTTTTTTACGGTAGGGCTCCTGGAACCTGTACGTTTTTGGAGGTGCCTAGCTAAAAATTCATAGATTGAAATTGAATTGAATTGAAAACAATGTACTCAGTTCTGCTTCTTTTTGAAGACCAGTTTCTTATCTTTTGTCTGAAGTAGTCCAACAAGATACTTAATCACTGATCATGAAGCTTTTCATGTTGGTTGGAAGTAGTGCTTTGAAATGGTGCATGATTCAACAAGGTAGACAAGCTTTTTCAAACTATCAAGTTTTTGCTTTCCTTAAGTGGTGGGATTGTCACCTTCATGCTGAACATTACTTTGTTAGCTAGTAGCTCCATTTAGGATTTGCATAATGCTGTCTTTAAAATATGTATTTCAAAAGCTGTATAATAGCTGTTAGTGCTAAATGAGCATCTGAGAGGTTCATATATTCAAGATTTAGTGACAATAATCTGTTAAAGCATTTAGTAAGTGGGTGCTTGAGTTTGTGGGCCAGCACTAGATAATAATTTCTGGCAACTATAAAGCTACCTAAATGGGAATCTAAAGAAGATGGTGGTAAAAGGACCATTGCCATTCCTTAGCATCTTCCATTACTTGAAATAAGCACCTCGCATCTACAAAAAATGTGTGAGTGAGCAAAGTAGAATAAGAGGAGACTTCTGAGGTAAATGTACTTTGAGGTGGAGAAGGCTTTCATGGTACCTGCATAAGTATTTTGTTTTACCTTATACAAAGATTATTTCATCTTGTTAAGACTAGATCATGTATTAGAATCTCTGTTCATTTGCCTAATTAAATAGTACTCAAATTTAAGTACTCATTTGTGTTGAGTACTATTTTATAGAATTCCATACAAGGCTGTGGTCAGTTAAAGTAGACTTAGTGAATCCTTATTCAGAGCAATGTAAGAAATTTAAATTCAGAATAAAAACTAATGTATTGTTTACAAAATGAGATTAACTTTACTCATGTGAATTTGGAGCTTTTCTTATTTCAAGTTGTAGTTGATATGAAAACTTTGAAGAAATTTTGTCCTCAGTTTCTTGACACTTTTTATGGCCAATGTTTCTTTACTACTGTCTTGATCTTGATTGCACATTACTTCTTGTTATCCTTTACTTTTTCTCTGTACTTTAATTGATAGGAAAAGTCCTTTCAGAAAAATAACATCACTTAACGTGTACTGTTTGAACTGTCGTCCAGTCCAGGGTTAAGTAATGTAATGCTGCTGTTGTATTAATATGTTAGAAAATATGAGAGGTTAAAAAAACCCCAGTTACTAATATCCGTCTAGGGTGGTAAATCATAACAGCTACTATTTGGAGATGCTTATGTCTTGCTCTTTTAATGAGTTCTGCAGACAGCTGTTAGCACTGTTGTATGAATTGTGGTATAATTGTTGTCTGAGTGGCTAAGTGGTGACTTGCATTTTTCCATTTTTATGCTTGTTTTTACATGTCTTGATCAAAAAAGTCACTTAATACAAGTTAGAGACTAAGCATTATCTGTACTAAAATTACTATTATATCATCATTTTTGTCAGTCTTTTTGGTTGATACTACTACTGATTCTGGCTAATTGAATTGTACTTTAGATAGACATAAGATTTGGGGAGGGATGGGATACTCTTATCTATTAAAACTGACATGGTCAATGCACAAATATCACATCCACATAGTAAATGTAGCTATTTGGTGTCTTTGAAAGGAATCGTCTCTGTGTTAAGTGTCTGATGCAAAGATTTTTAGAATTCCATTGCACAATTATGTCCCTTTGCTCTCTGTGGAAAGATCTTTGCACCTTAAAGCTGCAGACTACACGTTTGTTAGAAATGTATCTTGAAAATGTTTTTCATTTTTAGAATGAAGACTGAAGGTGGTATGAAAATTGCCTTTGATGCATGTATTTTTACTCCTGCCCTATAAAACCGATCAGACAGAGAAATGGTAGTTGTGCGCTTGTGTTTATCTGCAGTGTTTGACTTCTCAGTGAGCAACAGGAGTGATTTCTGTTGCAGGGAAGCTGATAGTGGGCAGGTGGCCAAAGCTGCTTTGGCTTACTGAGACGCCACTGAGGAGCAGGATGCTGACCGAGTCCAGCTCGGGATTGTTTTGGGATGTGAGCAAGCAGCCCTGCCAGCTTTCCCTCTGCTCCGTGCAAAGCCATGGTGCCAGCTGCCTGCGGCAGCAGTGTGGGCGGTCGGACACCTTCCCTGGCACTGCCTTCAGGTAGAGATCTGAACTGTGATGTTAATCCTCTTTTGTTTACTGTGCCTCGCACTAAGGGAGAATTTTCGCATTTACTGCGTCACTGAATAAAAGCCATTTACACAGTATGATATTCCTTTCCAACTTTACCACTTCTTCCACTCCTTTAAACTTCTCCTAAACTAGGTTTTTGCACATCTGATGGTAAATTTTCTCGGTAGCTAGCACAAGACCTTTTTTTGAGATTGATTCAACCTTCAGGCAGAATTGTGTCAGTCTCTTCAGCTGCCCAGTTAAACCGTCTGATATTCTAGTCAGCTCTGCGTATTTCATATCACTATCATCATTAAAAATCACAGTAGAAGTTAATTTGAATATTTTTTCTCCTACATGTGCTTGTATGGACAAAGTGGATGAGTTC
>VYZQ01059875.1:26133-39662 GCA_013400655.1 Mystacornis crossleyi
AATCACTTCGGTAGGTGGCTGATCAGTGGGCCAATCGTGTCATTCTTCTTTCGTGAACCAAGTTATAAAAACTCCGTTTTTTGATTAAAGGATTAATCCATCGATCATTTTCCTGAATCTGAGTTATGCCATTTTTAAAACTTCCCCGAACACAACAGCAACAATTTATCATGTGAGACACCAATAGAAACCTTTTCAAGAAAATCATAGGGAAATTTATAACTTCTCCTATGTTTTCAAATACAAAGAAAAGCCATCAGACTGCAGCTAAAGTGATGTAAATCTAGAACCATGCAAAGGATTATTTCTTTACAAGTCACATGCACCTCTTTAGTCCATTGGTACAAATGGTCACTGAGACAAACCTGGATGACCTATTAAAAAAAAAAAGGGCTGGGTATTCATTGCAAATATTAATTGTATTTGTGAATATTGTTGCCAGCAATGCTAAAGGATAACCAAACTATACGCTTCAGAGATAGCATAATGTCATAAAAATGTCATGTTTAATTGCCAATGATTTAATGAAAAGAAACTACCACATGAGTTCACAGCTATTTAATTTTACTAGGCAGTTGAGGTTTCTGAATGTCAGATAAAACTAACTCATAATTTTCAATTATCTCAGCAATCTTAGGTATTCTACCTCATAAAGCAGAATATTTTTTATCTACAAGCAAGTCCCAGCACTGCCACTGGCTTGATGGTTTCCATGGTGTGAATAAGCTGCTGACAACTTCTAAATTTATAATGGCACCAAACACTGTGGTTAAATGCAGATTCTTTTCCTTTGATCTTAGGAAGGCTTGCAACGGGGTTTTCGTTCAGTTCTATTGTCATCATGGGCTGATCATTGAGCTCAGTTCAGCACTTGGAAAGACACATATTTAAAGGCTTTCAGACATTTGCTTAGCATCTGTATCTTTTGCATATGTAACTGAGAGTGGACCTAGGATGCAGATACCTTCTGTATTAACACCTGCTCTGTCTGGATGCCTCAGCTTTAATGGGCTTCTTCAGATTTTACCTGCTCATTCCTTCTCACCCCAGCATTTTTTCCCCTCTCGTTCCTTTCACAAAAGCACCTTCTTTTGGGTGTGCTCATTAGGTCAGTTTTTATTTCCTTATTTTCTACCAAAGGGGTAAAAATAAAACCAGATGTGGTCTGAGTCCATCAATTTCAATATCCTAATGATCAGAATCTTCCAAAAATATTTGAAGTGCTTCTATTTTAAGTAGGGTACAGGACAGTCTGCCATGGACAAGTCTTTTTAAACAACCAGTAGATTACCAAAAAAAAAAAAAAAAAAAATTAAAGAGAATCCTAAATGATGATATTTCCAAATAGGATGCACTTACTGCTAAGGCTCACAACCCTTTGTTATGTACCAACGATACTGATTTAATTTTTGGTTTCAGTAACTTCTTAATTCTATGTCATATAAAGAAAATTTTTTTTATCAAGCTGAATACACTATATTTATTTGCTTTGTCTGGGTTTTCTGCTTTCAGCAGAAAGCAGCCCCATTAAAAATAAATAAATAGAAAATTGTCCCTTCTGTCTTTAAAGAGAGGTAGTCGCATATCCAAAGATTTAAGTCATGAGAAAAATATCAGTTCCTCATCTGTAAAATAGCTACAAAATCACTTTCAAACATATAAAATGTCTTTATGTTCTGGCTATTAGTTGCCCTGGAGAAAAAGAAAAATAAATTAAAACTAACAAAGTTAATTTATTAATGTTTAATCAAGTATGTCTGAGGTCAGTAAGGTGATGTGAAGAGCATGATTTACACCCTGCAAGAAAAGTTGCTCAATACAGAAAATATTTTGAGAGATCAGGTCCTTTGTTTTACATATTGTCTTAAGTGTTTATGTCTGTGCATGCCTAGGGATGTCTCCAGTAAACAGTTTTATGTGTGACCTGTAAAATTGTTAATGTTATAGAGGATGGGAAAGTGGCATGACTGACTTCTCACCCCTCAGCTACTTTAACTGGCCTTAGCAATTGCATCCAGCATCACTGCATCTCCTCATTACTGAGCAGAGCAACTCCAGCAGCTCTTTCACGGCCGTTATTGCTTTGCTTCTTTGATAAATTCGAGGTCTGAAGTAGACATTTCCATGCACAGAAAACAAAGCTCCTAAGTTTTCTTTCATAGGCCAAATCCCCAGCTGCCCGTAAGGAGGCAACAGCAGTCTCAAGGAGATGAAAGCCAACCTCAAGGCATTTCCTCAGCCAGCAAGATACAAAGTGTAAGGGAGCATGACCTGATCTGTGGTTGGGTTTGCTTTGTTCTCCCACTCTTATCCCAGGTCTTATTTGGCTCACACTTTTCTTTGAACAAAACAGTTTTTGCAAGTGCTGAGAATACATTTAGAACTTACTTGGTCTTCAGGCACCTTTGGCGTTTTGGGAAGATGGTGAAGGGGAGGATGGTTTCTCCTAAAATCACAACATGGGTACAACTCTCAGGCTTTGACCTACTCAATCAGAAAAACTTCAGAGCAGGACTGGGCACACAAAAGTCTGTCCTTTAAGATAAATTAACTCTCTGAACCCTGGTAATGGTCTTCTCTATCAACTGCACAGATAGGCTACATCAACAGGGTCACATCAGGGTATCCTGCTGCTTCTGACAGCAGAAAGACCAAGGGAGGAGAGAGGTTCTTGTGGAGAGGAGCCATGACCTGTTTCCCAATGGCCCATGAAGAGAACCAGGGCTGGCAGACAGGACTGCGCTTCTTCAAGGGCTGAACAGGAGGGAAGTTGTTCCAGAGACCAGTGGAAAGCAGCCCCATCCAATAACAACTGTCCCCATTCCCAAGCCTTGCACAAGAACCAAGCAGCTGTGGCTAGTTAACTAAATAGCAATTGGGAGGCGACAGGTTTCGTTCTGCTCAGCACTCTGAGCAGCTTAGCTTGCTGTGCATACGGAAGATAACACTGCCTGCTGTGCAGGCACCTGGATGACTTGATGCTTCTAATGCTCATTTTACCTGCGGTTACTTCAGGCTTTCGAAACAGCTTCCCATTTTTGTTCATTTACGAGGGCTTTCTGCTCTTATGAAAATGTACTACAAACATAAGGTATCATCCCTTAAAGGAAAGAATATGATTTATCTAGCTGCCTCACCAATTATTTCTAACATAGCTATTTCTTTTGTAGCAGTTAATCTGACATTGATTTGCCTCAAAAGACAGACAGAGAGTGTATAACACTTGCTGCTGATACCACAACATTTTACACAATTCAGTGAAGAAAGAGCAGCCTCCTGGGGGACTCCCTGCAGGTTTTACCTCCCATCCACGCCATCGCTGCAGTCCCATACCAGCTGAGCTGCCTGCCAAGTGCCAAGGGGACTCTCCCATTCAGGATTTCACTTGCCACATGCTCCGGGAGGACACTGTTGGCCTTGCCTTGACCTGCACCCACATGTGCTGCATGAGCAGACCCAGAGGCTAGACTCAGCTGGGGCCAGGTCTTGCAGGATGCTGTGGGTATCACAGGGCCTTGCTCCACAGGTGGATAATACCAGCAGCCTTTCCCAGGTAAAAGCAGACAGCTTCATCCACTCTGGCTACTTACATTGTCAACCTTTAGCTCAGATAGGAATTTGGCAGATGACTGGGCACTAAACATTTTGCTTCTGTGTTTAGGAAGCCAGGGTGCAGGAAGCACTCAGCCCTTCTTGACTCTTTGTGGCTGAATAAAACCTGTGAAGAGTTTGGCAGATGCTAATCCAGTATCCTAACAAACTAGTGGAACAAACTTCAGAACCAGCTTAAAATTGGAGTCAAAACAAGACACTTCCCCATTATTACCACTCAGTACTTCCTACCCACAGAACAAAAGCCAGCACAAAAACAGTGTCTAGCAAGCCTGTCCATTCCCAAGCATGAATATTGCTGAAGAGCTTTGAATGAGATTTAAAAAGAATGATTACAAGTGGACCAAAATGGTCTGTTTCCATGTATAACATCAGGTTAGGGAATTGTGAAACACCTGCTTGCTGCTTGAAAAAATGTCCTTTAGAGGGTTAAAAGGAAATGGGTTTCAACAGATATACTGCTATCATTTAAAAATGACATTTCCATCTCTATGTCTGCAGCATGGGAGTCTGAGCTGCCAGAGCTTAATATCTGTTCAGCATGGTAGCCTGGTCCAAGCAGAGAACAATGATAAGACTGGGCTTGGTCTGCCAGGAACCAAATGGCTTTTCTAGAATTGCTGACTCCCCAAATCCCTTCTGTGTCTTTCTTCCTTGCAGGAAGCAAAAATGCTCCATCCTCAGCCTGTCAAGGATTTCTGTCAGCTGGTCTTTTAAATTACAGGATGACCCTGATGAAACATGCTTTCAATAAAATGTGATTTATCATGTAAATAGCTGAGAACTAGAATAATGTGCCCCAATATTAGACACATTCAGAGAGACTAGGAATTTGTATCAATATGAAGAGGCTGAAACAGCTATGTAAAACCATCAGTTCTAGACTCTGCCAGCTTACAGCTATAAATATTTGAGGTTTTATGTTCCTTGATATATATTTCAGCTTACCCAGGAAACAAAGAGACAGGACTGGGAACAGTTGGGGTTTTTTCACTTATCTCTAATCTGTGGTAATACAGGTGTGCAGAGGAACCCAGCTGCAGTGCCTGTATTGCAGGCATTACCCCAGTAACTTATCAGATTGTTCCCCAAACAGATATGCTTCAAGAAGAACAGATCTTAGATTCCAGAAGAGAGGCACAAAGGATACTGAATTTATTGAAGGGTACTTCAATTGAAGACACATTTTTGCATTACTAAGTTTTAATTAAGTTAACCAAGTCCTGGGAAATTACTAAATGTGAACTACTAGACTTTCTTTTCCAAAAAAAATAACTTACAGCACAAAAAACCCCACAAATAAAAAGGACAAAATAAATTTAAAAACCCCAAACACATAATTATAAGTCAAAATCAGACTTTTCATGGAGACTAAAAGGAAGAAAATCTGGGGTCAAGAAATGACAAGGAAAATCTCTACCAGGTGGTCTCTGACTGAGGCATGTACTTTGGGCTTTAAGTCCTATCTTCAAGGCCCTACTTTCCTAAACATAGCTGACAGTGATTCTGAAATGCCAAGTATGCGTGACCTTCCTCTCCTACCAAAATATGTACAAACTGCCATCTTAAGATGATATTTGAGGCTCCAAAACTGTGACACAGCTTTTGAAGCTAGTCATTGCAGGAATAATGAGTGAGATTGACATTTGAAAAAGATCAAAAAATGATGCAGAATCCTGCATTCACTAAAAAGAAAAACATACTTGCTAAATCTGGATAACAGATTTGTTGTAAGTACTTAAGATCATATGTTGTCTGTTAACTGCTATTAAGTTTTGGCAGGGAAAGAAGCAGCAGCCCTGGAAACTGTATCTTTAAGTGCCTCAAATTCACAAGCACATAAAACTAGGGGCAGGGGCATTGAGAAACAACTGTTTATCAAACAGAGCTTTTTGGAGGTGGATACTGAAAAAAGAAGAATGCGATTCAAGTATTTGAAAGCATCTGTGCTCCTTCTGGAAATCAATGACAGAGCTACAAAGAGATTCCAGGCACCTCTACTCTCCATTTCCAGCTGTAATGCTGAATTCATTCACTCCTAACCAAAAATGCTGCTTGAAAGGCTTGTGCTTCAGTGAGTCCAAAATCTGCTTCTTCCCAAACTATATCAGACTGTGGGATTGCAGTTATTTTATTAAGAGAGGATGTGCTCCCTGCAGGTGAAAAGAGAAGCAGTTGATTCTATTAAGTTATGCAGCTGGCTCCAGAGGATTTACTGATAAGAGATGCAGACTGGTTTTTACTCATTTGCAGAGCATTTCTTTTTCCTTAAGCTGACCAGCAAATTGCAGGATTTTAGATGCCTGCTAAAAGGAGTCAAACCCATTACTACTGAGGCATATATATGCAATAAAAGATAAAATTACAGTCTTCATATTTAAACATCTGGTCACAACCCAGGAGGGATATATCCCCACTGGCCATGAAAAAATAAATCTTAAATAAGTATAAATTAATTGCCTATAGTTATATGGAACCTTTGTACTCATTTATGTCCACGCATATGAGGGAGTATTCATCAAACTGTGTTCTCAGACATTTAGAGAGATTATTTAACACATACATTACCAAAATTATTAGCTTCAAATTGGAGGAAATACCCTGCACACTAACACTGTGATTTTGTTCTACTCAGTATCACTGAATCAAGGAGATAGATAATGTAGTCACATGATAGGAGGAGGAGATACACAGTTTGGATTTCTATTGTTTCTCCTCACCTGGGAACATGCTGTGCATCTACCAGTACCTAATGGGTTACTACCTTGCCCTTTTCCAGCACACAAGACACACTGGGCTTTTTAGACCTGACCTGTGTCTTTTTTGTGTCTTCTGGGGATTTTAGTACATGACTCAGAAGGGGAAAAAAAAAAAAGGAACATTTCAGTATTCTTTTTATTCTTCTTCAGATTTCTATTTCTGTCTTGATCTCCTCATCCCCTGCACACTTCTGCCATGTTCCATTTGCAGAAAAGTGCAGGTAAGAATCCACACTGGAATGGAAGGGGGGAGGTTACTGGGAGTGAACACCAGCAATGCAGTCAGTTGGAGGGCTGCAAGGACAGCAGAGGGACAAAGATTTATTCATGCTCCTGCCAAGCACAGGACACTAGAAATTATATTTTATCCATATTTTTGTTTACCCCTACCTTATTGATCAACATGTGTTTTTAGCCCTTTGCTAGTTTCAACTCCTTAACCATCAGAATCCTGTCATCTTGTTGCCATATAAACTGAAAGCCCGAGGCATCAGCAGAGAGTGTTTTAAAGGTTCAGATGCTCCAGTATAAGGTGATACAAACTCAGCCACCAACCAAAACTAAGAAATACCCAACTGTTCTGAATCGGTTCAAATGCTTCATACATCTTTCCTAAAAAATCCTGCTGAAAGATTTAATATAGCTTGAATGTCTCCATCAATGATAATTAGTGGTAAGATTTCCACAAACGAAAACAGTGTTTAATATAATAAGCCCTACCCCAAATACACCCATATAAATGAAAGAAACACAGAATAAGCTTAGTTGGAAGGGATTCACAAGGATCATTGAGTCCAACTCCTGTCCCTGCACAGNAAGGAAAAGTGAGGACACCTGAGGAAAACCAACATGGCAGTACCAAGGTCAGTGGAAAAAAAGAAGAGGGAGGAGGTGCTCCAAGCACCGGAGCTGAGATTCTCCTGCAAGCCGTGGTGAGGACTATAATACAACAAACTCTTTCCCTATAATTCATGAGGTGCATGGGAGGGCTGCAGAGATCCATGTGCAGCCTGTGAAGAAGAGTACTCACCCCGGATGCGCATGGATACCAGTAAGTTGTAATCTAGTGAGGAACTCAAACAGAGGGAGATGACCCTTGCTTTTAGATATAGAGGAAGAGAGCCTTCACTTCCAAACTAGAACAGCTCATCCTTAAAAGACTAAATCCCATTAACTAAAATGGCCCACACTAGGCAGCTGTGGGAAGACTGCTTGCCCTGTGGGAGGGACTCACATTGCAGCAGATTCGGGCGGGACTGCTGCTTGTGGACGTTAAAACCACACTAGAAAAGTTCACAGAGAACTATCTCCCATGGGAAGGATCCCACAGCACAGCAGAAGAAACTCTTTTCTGTAAGCATACTGAAGAAAGTTTTTTTAAAAGTGAAATACTGACCAAAACCCCATGTTCTGTTTCCTTGCGTGGTTGGTGGAAAGAGGGAGGGACTGGAAAAGAAGTGTTCTGAAGGTTTGCTTTAGTTCTCATTACCCTTTTTACTTTTAATTCTGTTAATAATAAATCTTCTTTATACTGTTTAAGTTTTGAACCTGTTTTGCCTTAAATAATCCTTATTTATTTTTTGCCCAATAATCCTTATCTCAACTCATGAAAATGTAGTTTTCAATTCCACCTCCTTTGCTCAGCTATAGCAGAAGAAAGTAAGTAGATGGTTTTTTTGTGAGTGCCTGGCTCTCAGCCAGCATCAAACCACAACAGAACCTTTTCCTGTTATCCAACCTAAACCTCCCCTGACACAACTTCGGGCCATTCCCTTGGGTCTTGTCACTGGCACCACAGAGAAAAGATCAGTGACTCCCCTCACAAGGAAATTGTAACTGCGATGCGGTCTCCTCTCAGTCTCCTCCTCTCCAGGCTGAACAGACCAAGTGACTTCAACCACTTTTCATACAGCTTCCCCTCAAGGCCCTTCAGCATCTTTGTTGCCCTCCTTTGAGTGCTTTCTAAAAATAAAGAATAGCTAATCATTTTTAAAAGAGATAAAGATATTTTTTAATGTACATACGAGAAAGTAGTCATGGCAGAAACAGAGTATAAACTGCAACATGCTGGATTACAAAAAAAAAAAGGATTGTAGCACTTGAAATTTTCAAACGAATTATATGTGGAAAATATGGATTCAATGGGAACTTTCTTACAGCGGATGGCCTTTCAAAGACAATGGCAAATAGAAGCAGAAATCATCAGGAAAGAAATCTGAACAAAACACCTCTCAGGTGCAAAAATGGAGAAACCCTTGCTCAGATTACAGATACGTGATTGTTGTGCATGACAGTGTTCGGTGTGATTAGGCAACATTGGGTTGTAGCCACACATGAGTCTTTGAAATCCCAGGATAATTTGCCACGCATGTTTGTATACTATGAAATAAGAGCAACCCCAAAGTAGTTCTACATCACTTAAGGTATCCTAGTGTGGGATCTCCAATAAATACAGGAAACAATATAAAAGAATCCCCTAAAGAGAAATCTCCTAGTTTAGGTTTGCTCCAGGGTTGCCGTAAACCTCCCTGGAGTATTTGCAACATAGTGCCACTTCATGTGGATATTATCATCCCAGTTAACACAATTTATGAATAGAACAATTACAGAATCACAGAATCATTTGGGTTGGAAAAGACCTCTAAGATCATTGAGTTCAGCCTTTGACTGATTGCCACCCTGTAAACTAGACCAAAGAACTAAGTGCCACCTCCAGTTGTTTTTTGAACACTTCCAGGGATGGCAACTCTACCACTTCCCTGGCCAGTCCCTTTCAGTGCTTAACAACTCTTCCCATGAAGAAATTCTTCCTGCTGTCCAGTCTGAGCCTTCTCTGGTACTATGTTCTCTTCTCCTGTCACTGATTGCCTGGGTGAAGAGGCCAACACCCACCTCACCATAACTTCCTTTCAGATGGTTGTAAAGAGTGATAAGGTCTCCCCTGATCCTCTTCTGCTCCTGGCTAAACAACCCCAAGTCCCCCAGCTGCTCCTTATATGACTTACTCTCTAAAGCCTTCACCAGTTTCTTTGTCCTTCTCTGGACACATTGCAGCACCTTAATATCTTCCTTGTAGTGATGAACACAAAACTGAACACAGGATTTTCTTACTAGTCTAATACTTTCACATTTTGCTTTACTTTTAGAATATACTGCCACTTTAGAGACATGGATAGAGGGAGGGTTCTAAGTAAAAATAATGGCTGTTAATGACAACTCAATCTTCTACAGTGCAGTTCTGCCTCCCCTGATGTGGAGGTTTCCCCTCTGGGTGGATGGGCCTTGGGAGTGAAAGCATGGTTACACTGGGTTTCCAGACTCCCTGCTCTCTGGTCACAGGTACCACAGTCCTGACCTTCACGGGCCATTTCAAATGTACCACCGCCCTGAGAATGCTGTACTTAGGTTGGCGATCCCATGATTCTGGAGCAGTCTGCATTTGGGATCCCAGCGAGGTGGCTGGGAGAATAAAATATCAATCAACATCTATCAAAAATATCGCCTCCTGATTCTTTCTACAGGCCAAGCTGTCTGCCAGGGAAGGTTGCAGGAGACCCCACTGCAACACCCTGAAATGTATGCCAGCAGATCAAAAAAATCAACCAAGTTAATCCACCAGTTCTTTGTGAAAAAAACACTGCAGGCAGCCTCAACACCCATAATACTTCACTCTCACCAAGTTAATACATCAAATTCACCCGTGATATTCACATCCGAAGAATAAATAGCAGAAAAAAACTTTAAAACTCTAGAAGGAGCCAACCAGAGGACAATTTCATCATTTCTTGAAGATGTCCTTGGAGCTGCCCACTGCTTATGTATCTGTCAAACAATGAAAATTGTTAGGAGAAATACAATCATCCAAATGGATTCTCTGGGTTTGCTTTATATGAGGGAACAGTGAGGTAACAGAGGGCATGTACGGAGTGCCATAAATCAGATAAAAGCATAAACTGTCAGTTCATTTCATAAACATAGCGCCCTACATTTAGACTCGAAATAAAGAGCCCAACTTCCAATCAACCTCATCAAGTCATATGGTAGGGAGAGAGAGATAATAGCACCATACTACAGCTAATGAAAGTTCCTACTTGCTGAGACACTGAGTACATTTAAGCCTCAAGCCAAATAGTTCACCTGTGAATAACGAAATGTTGACAGGATATAGATATGAATATCAGAAAGGATGCAAGGCAAAAGAAAAGTCACTTGTGCCAGAACTACTGGTATGGTTGTGAAGTGTATTCATTTTTCCGGAATAGTGTTTGCTAACTCACACAGCCTTGCCATGTTTGGCCCCATGAGCTCAGTAAAACTGGACCTATTGAATGTACTGCAATGACTAAACAGTCTCACCACACGCCAGGGTGTTTGGTTCTTTCCAATCTCTAGCTAAAGGCAAGGGACTATCTACTCATTAAAAGGTCAAGTGGAAACCTGATTTTCCATGGGTTTAGATTTCATTAAAAAAAAAAAAAAACAAGATAAAATTTCACAAAAAATCACTGTGACCTTTCCCATAGGCTGGCTGATTTTAGCCTATCTTTAATTCATAGTTCCTAGAACTATCCTCGGGTTTTGTATTTTTTTTTAATTGCGATTGTCTATCACCTGGCTAGCAATTATTAAAAATTTTATACATTAAATTAGCATCGGGGAACCATTTGGCATATTCTATAATATGCTAAAATAAGAGCATCAACAGTTGACAAGTGCCTGACTAGCATCTTCCAGTTCTTCACAGAACAGCAAGAGCCACCTCTAGAAACAGAGTCTGAGAACTGCTTTGTCAGTGAACTCATTTTTTTCAAGGACAATAGATTACATCTTCACTTACAAAACAGAGGACATGTAAAATAATCTGGCAAGGACTTTCAACATGTAATTTGAGCTATATAAATACTGAAATCCATAAATATGAGGTTATATATCTATCTAATTAGAGCCAATAAGGCACCAGTACTTCAAAGTTTAAAGAGTGATGTGATAGTTTGAAAAATTCCTCTGAAAACAGATTTCTACTGTCCCACAACCATCCAATTTCAAATATGTTCTTGCAACCAAGAAAGATACTTTGCCTCCTTCAATTTATCTAAGAATATGAAAAATTAATTGTTTCTAACACATCAACATAAGCCTGGAAAACAAATCAAACAAAGTTAATGAAACAAATTGAAAGGATTCAGGCATGTTTTCTGTGTCTGCACTGTTTTCACAAGGCTAACATGAATAACTGGCCACTCAAAACACTTGAATTGAAAGTGATCAGGTTGTGCAGAAACCAGGCAGGTAAGAAAGGATTTGAAAGCAGCGCATCTTCTGATGGGGATATGGTTCATATCACATTCCCCAAAAATAAACCAATGAACCACAAAAATTACATTTAACTGTCTGAACTTAAATATTGAAATATATGTTTTGACAGTTGCCCTTTTCAGAGCTGCTGCAGTTATAATTCAGTGTAGCTAGGGGTATCTGTGATCCACATTCAATTTTATGTTGAATGCAGACACTTAAAACTCAGATCAAATATTTTCAGCTTCTAATTACGGAGTAAAATGACTAATTTAAAGCACATAGATCTGAGATTTTTGGCTTGAGCCTACATATGCACTTGAACCTCTGACAGCTTCTTCCACTTCAGTGACTCATAAAAGTACTTCAGTCTGAATTTGTTTGAGGACAGATTCCCAACTGAAACATTAGCAAATTGCAAGGTGGGGAATATGAGCAGATACAGCTTGTTCTGAGCTGAGTCCAAGCTACTTTTTCCACTGTCTGTCTGAAATTTGTCAGTAATGTTGCAACATAAGTCCAGTAGCTTTTCTGTAAACCCATATAGAATATTTTAAGTCTTTTTAAGAGCTCCTGCAAGCTCAGCTGAATTTTCCAAATGCTTCTGTGTACAGCATTTTATGAACCACCTCCTTAGAGGACATTTCTGAAATCCCACTAGTTCCCACAAAATTGATTTCATGATACCCATATGATTTAAAGGTAACATACTGAGAAGATGTGGGACATGAAAAAATATGCCTTATTACAGTATTTAGATGAAGTTTAATGCCTAGACCATGGTTAGCAGTCAAAAGAAAGCTTAAGGATTTTCATTTCAGCTGTAAAAGTACAGATATGTGCCTTCAGTATTACAAAAAGCAGCTGAAGCCTGCCAGCCAAACAATGGAGTGAAACACAGTGCAAGCAAACTCACAAAGATGCCTGGTGTGAAGGGAATGTATGACCTGCAAGAACACATATTATACAGGTGTATTTTCTTCCAGAAAAATAAAAAAAACATTGTTACACTGTTCTTTGGATTGGAATAAAACACAAATCTGCCAGGAAAAATGCCCAAATTCCCTAAGGAGACTATTCATTTTCCAAAAGAAAGTTTTTCTATAGGGTCGTTTTCAGTGATCAGAAACTTTCCTACTGCTGGAAAGGAACAGAGGATGGAAAACTCTGCATGTTTCTTTTCTTTGTATCAATAGTCTTTACACAATCTTTTATAACCCACAAGCTATAGAACACATTAATTAAATATGCCAAGCTATAGAATGACTTAATATAGAAGTAGGGAGATATTTTTTAACTTGTGAAACACCACACAAAATGCATCTCAAGTTTTACAATGATTTAGTTGTCACAAGAACTTTCCTCTTAAAATGTTCTGTGTGAAATGAAGATCCCTGTTATCCTAGTCAACTTTTTCAAGGCTTCTTAAACTCTGACGTACGCAATATCTGACCTTTGGGAGTTTTTGTTTTCCATCTCTTGGACTCTCAGGAAGAGCTCAGTGGTCATTGGATACACTTACTGTCACTTTGGTGGGTCTGTACACTCACATGTGGTGCTTGTCTCTATGCACAGATCGGACTGGAGAGGAGCCAAACCTAAGATTCAAGACTCCTCCAGCAGCCATCCAGAGAAAAATGCACTCTATTACTATAGTGGCAGTATTACTGTATTATTATGCAGTAAAGTGCCCTGCAATGGCAGAGAAAGGGCTGAAACCATTAATAGTTCTTTTCCATCTCCAACATCTATGTAAGAGGAACACAACAAATCTGAAATAGCTTAGGGAATACTGTAGTAGTTACGACTTTTTTCTTTTTTTTTTTCCCCCCAAGGAACACATTAGAATTTGCTTGCTGTTCA
>VYZQ01059876.1:0-35653 GCA_013400655.1 Mystacornis crossleyi
CTTGAATCCTTATGATGTGAACCATTCCACTTTTGCACCAGGAGGAGATTCTCACACCGCACAAGCAAAGTGAGGTTATCAAAAGGTGACATCAGAGGATACCACCCTGCCTTGGGTCATACTGTGCTGCTGTAAAGAACTTGCACAAGATGTGGGGGTGTGTTCTACCATGAAAAATGAACACATCTACACCACACCTGGTCATTCAGGTTACCCTTACAGTCATTAAGGAGAAACAGATACTACCCTTGCAGCAGGAAACTAAACAGACCAAGTGAGTCATGAACTAGAAGCCCTCCTGTAGTATCTACTCCTTGATGAATTTTTCTCTCGTGGACTTGCCTATTTCTCAGTGTATAAGTACAGAAGTTTTTTAATTGTCTAGGACCCCTAAGACAGGCAGTCAGGTGGCTTAACTTTGCAACAGATGCATCTTCTAGGAGGGTCACCAAAAGCAAACCTATCCTTTCTCATTTCCTTGGGTATACTTCCTTGATGCCTCAAAATTCACTTTTTTGACAGTTTACCCCCTCCATGAGGCACACAGAGCTAAACTGTTAGAATAGAAGGTTTACTAGCCCAGCTGCGCAGTGAGCTAGGAGAAGCTGGAAGAATTTCCTTCTTGAACTCCAAACCATGTTCCTGATTCTCTCCCCAGAGATACATGCTGTGTACGGACATCTAAATAATGAATCCTTCTACATTACAGTTTATCCTGTGAAGTGGAATAAAACTAAGAAAGGAATGGCAGACACTTGATTTATACAGTTGTCTTAAGATGACCAGTCATCTGCATGGCTGCAGAAGTCATTAGAAATGCTTTCAAACTTCAGACTACTCTGCTTCATTATTCAGCATTGCCTTTCAGCATGTGAGACTGGCAGGAGTTGGTCATACAAGCTGTGGAACAGATACAACATTTACACATGTTTTTTCTCTTTTTCTAGGCTCAGTAACATCTTTCCTAGTACAATATATGAAGATTAACTGGGACCATTTTGGTGAACTGGCTTTAGGGTTCTTCTCTGCAATAGATGCTGGTTGTCTGTTTCTTATGCACTTCTCTACCAACATCTGGGCATGTTATGCTGGCTATCTCATTTTCAAGGCATGCTATATGCTCCTCCTGACAATAGCAACGTAAGTACAAAAGCACAAAACACCACAGTGCTGCCATCATGCACAGAATACTGACCTTACTTGGAGTTTGCTTTGGGCATCCTTTTCCTCAGAGGTAGCTGACCTAATGCTAGACATAACTGTTTAGGTAAGGACAAAGACACTTAAATGTCTGGTATGTTGTTTTCATTCTTCCAAACAACCAGGAAAGAAAATTTGTCCAAAGGACATCAAACATTTACCCACACAGAAATTAAACAAGGTACAAATTAACTTTATTACTAAAGGCAATGGTAACAGCCAAATGTAGAAGCCATTTTCCTCCTTCCTGGCAAGAAAGATGCAAAGTGAACAATAGGGACAAGCATACCTTGACAACCATCCTATAGAATTACCATATGTCTAGACCCCCTACTGATAAACCTTTTACCATGCCATGAACTGCATCAGTGCAGGAAAAGACTTGACATAGAGTGTTCCCCAACATTCTTTTATACATATAATCATTAATGATATTAAGATGTAAGGAAGGAATAAAAGGGAATATCGGACATATAAACTCAGACAAGATCTCATAGGAGACCAAGCTATTCTGATTTCAGAAATAGAAATATATAAATAATATTAATAACAAATTTTTATCCTGTGTAATAAATATAAAACTTTATTGCTCTAGTAATTTTATTGCTTAGAATGTCTTTAGACATACCACACTATTTCATTAACAAAAATACCAGATGCATTTTTTGTCAAGCCACAAAATAAATCCAATACCCATTAAAAAAAACTGCTAAAATTATAATGCATGGCAAGATTATGTGTATCTTGAAGGATGCCAAGTGAGATATTTATTTTCATTTTGGTGGATTCTTACTACATTATAGTGAATTATACCTGGACTATTTCAATATAGTCTAAAAAAAACCCCAAAATACCCCCAAAAAACACCAACAAAGTACAATCTTGCAAAAAAACCCCAAGCTAAAATAATTGAAAATGAGTCCTGAAGTAATAACACCTTTTTGTTTGTATAGAAACTTTGGAGGTATACATTGCAAGGAAAGATGTTCTGATTATTGTCAAAAAAGATATTGCAAGTAAAATCCACAGGCTCTTGACAGAAATAAGCAGCATGTTACCTCCACTGTCAAGTCACAAAGCAAACTGTGACCCATCACCACAGAAAGTTTGGTTAGAATAAACCCACAGTGACCTTTGAGTCCAACCTCCCAGCCAGGGCAGAACTGCTGTCAGTGCCAGAGCAGGTCACAACCTTGCCTGGCCAGGTCTCTGAAAGCTTCCAGCCATGGACACTTTACAGCCTGTCTGGCACAGACTGTGAAGGCAGAGAAGGAACAAAAGGGGAGGGTACAGACAACTGACATTCTACCTGATCACCTGACAGCATGCTTTGGAAAAGCAGCCCATGCCAGTTCAAAAAAACATTAAAATACACTATGGTACCCCAGACTTCTTTTAGAGAAAGCAAGGAAGCAAACAACCAAATGAAGCACTATTTCCTCTGTCCTTGATGCACCATCTCCATGAATAATTTTCTCTTCATCGACTGATAGACAGCAATAGCTTTCCCAGTGGGAAGCGACTGACCTGCCAGTCTCTCATTAGGTTCCAGATTGCCGTCAATCTGAGCATGGAACGCTATGCCCTGATATTTGGATTCAACAACTTCATTGCCCTGCTGATTCAGACCATTCTCACAATCATTGTTGTAGATTCAAGAGGTTTGGGACTGGACATAGTGACTCAGGTAAGTGCTGTTACCTTGCCCCCTATTTACTGCCCAGCCAAGTCATCTTCAAAAGTTTACCAAGAAAGAAATTCCTGTGCCAAAGGACAACTTGATTCCTCTTTCTTCTATAGAAATCCAGACACCTTGTTCTTCCCTTGTCATTTTTCATCATCATTTGTCATCATTCTTCCCTGTTGCCTTTTAATGCATTTAGGATTACAGATGCTGGTGTTTGACCTTCTAAAGGAAGATACACCAGAACATAATTAACCAGGCCATGCTATCTGACCAGTTTGGGTAGTTAATAGGACACTGAATAGCATCCTCTCTTCCCAAAAGCTCAGAGTGGTTTTGTCATATGCAGAATAGGAGTTCAAGACTATGAGACACAGTCTGGATTATCTGAGTTATTTCAGCTCAAGTAACTTCTAATCCCAGCTCAAGAGTAAACCTGGTCTGTATCTCAACATATACGATAGAGTCTTCTGCCCATAGCTGGGGCACTTAATTTGGGATGGGATATCCTATCTCACAACAGTGTCCCTAGCTTCAGTCAACCCAAGGTCACTCATGTTGAAGTCAACTGAAACCTACTGACTTCGGCATTTTCTCAGATGGGCTCTCAGCTGGGGCAGCTGTCTACTCTAATGGATCTGAAGAAGACTAAAGCTATTCACACTCTGCACAGAGAAGGCAAAAGTGACTTTGAAAGAGTAAAGATTGACTCAAACATTAAATCTTTAAAATTCAGGACAGAAATATGTAGGACTTCATAAACAGCCTTCCCACTGCTATTGGAAATACCGATATAAAATCACAGTGTATTTACTGAAGCCATTGTGGTGACAGAACTGAAATGTGCAAAAGCAACACAAGGATGAACTCAGACTCTTTACACAGATTATTCATGATCACGGGGGTAATGAAGCTACTTCTACATTTCGCACTAATAGAAAAAAAACCCTGTTCTTATCCCTCTCCCCATCTGACATTTATTAAGAGGCATAAAGAATGGAAGAAAGGGGCAGTTCTTCATTTTACAATTATCTGTTTACTTGAAAAGCTGAGATTTTGCTTAATCACAAAGCAAAAACTCAAGTGTAGAGAAACTGCCAGAACACAAGTAAAGAAAATCAAAGTGACTGTCATCTCCAAAGAAGCAGCATTTCTCTAAACATGTTTTTCATTAATTGTTCTGCCTTTTTCTCCTCCTCTCCCAGTTTTTAATTTATGGCAGCTACTTCACAGTCATACACGGGATTTTCATGATCAGAAGCATTTGTGTGCTGGTCTCATGCAAATGCCAAAGGAAAATAGTGGGATCTTGCACAGAGCAGCTGAACCAGGCTGAGCACGAGTCAAGAGAGCAGATTGTCACAAGCTTCATGACACGGCTGTAGGAAGCAGGGAGGCAGGCTCCTCGCCCAGGCCCTCCTTGGAGAAGGGCTCCCAGCAGAGAAGAAGAGAAGCACGCAGGGAACAGCCGTGCAAGAAGAACATTCAGCTCAGCCCTGAAAAGCTATGCTGAATCATTCCAGCATTTCAGCACAACATATGCCAGCAGAGAGCTCACCAGAATGGCACTGTGCCAAGAATAAAATATAAGTTTCTTTGGATTCTTATTTACATGTCTATAAATAGCTTAAGGGCAGCAATTTATACACAGAATCAGAGCAACTATCTTCGCATCCCCCTGTTCACGACGGCAGAGAGCAGAGTTCACCCTGCCCTGCTCACTGTAGCTCTGAATGTGGTCCTGGCAAAGCTGCTTCCATCACATTTGCTGATGCAGTGGCTGAAGGGTCCGACCCCTCCTCTTCACAGCCCTCATTCTGAACCAAGGAAGAAAAGATCATGTTTGCATCATTATATTCTTTCATACCCAGTACAGGCAGACGGGGGGCAGGCTCCTCCTGTCTCATCCCACATCCCTGTGCATACAGGCTGCGGAAAGCAGGGCTTGCACAACCCATCCCAGGAGTTTCACTGCAACACTGCTACGCCACGGTTGTTGCTTGGCCCACATTTGAGAACTGCAAACACTGTACTGGCTTCACAGCAACCTCTGCTTAGTAGGGAATAACTTCAGAGTCCAAAAAAAAAAAAGGAAGAGCCCCACTCCCTTGCTTGTGCTTCCAGTAAATTTAAGTTCAGGACTGACTGTCTTCCTCTTTCACCAGGAAAAGAAAAAATATCAAGGGGCTTAAGTAGCACAGACTAAAACCAGAGAACTACATTGTGGAGAAATACAGCTGATTCCACACAGGAAAATTCCAGATTAACTATTCTATTAACTATTAACTTAACTATTAACTATTAAGGAATATCCAAGAAAATTTATAACTGAAACAAACAGCTAGCATCAAGTGTACTTTTGAGTGCCAAGTGAGGGAGGTCCACTGATCTTGGCCAAGAATTTGGCAGGATCAGCATCTCAGAGTTTGTCAAGAAGCTTCAAGTCCTACAGCTAATTTAGTCCAAAAGACAGTCCAGAAGAAGAAAAAAGAGACTAGAAATGAGCTTGCATAGTGAATGTCTAATTTAATATGAACTATATCCATATGCTACAGTTATTTCTGTACTGCTGTTTGCTTCTAGCTTCCAGTATCTACATCTAACTAATAAAAACCACTTAGCATTTACAGAATAATATTTTTCCTGTAGAGACACAAGCTATCATTTGTACAGACCTACCTGCTTTTCATACCACTGTCACATACTGCAACTAGACAAAGTGCCCTGAGGCAAGGGCAAGCAGGACAGAAGCAATTTGTTTCAAGTCACAGGAAGAATCAGTAGAATCTGACAAAATGAAGATCCTGGCTAATTTTTTTAGGCTTTTTGTTTACTGTTGTGCATTGTGGGGACATTCTCTGTTGTAAATTGGCTCTAAGTAGAACAGTTTAACCAGTGCAGTCATAAAAGTGGGAGATGTACTTAGTCTCCACTGAGCAGTGAGTATCTTTTACTACTGCAGAACCAAGGGCACGATGCTCCTGCCTGAAGAAACAGGGACAGAATCCAGGAGTGCAAGGACTGTTTTTTCTATTCTTCCTTGTGAGTAGGAATCTTGTTTTGAGGCATTCAGTTTAGAACTAGGTGTCAGTCCTGGACCAAAAGTTTGCTAGAGTTTGTGTTTTAATTAAAAAGAGGAACTTCGTATTTTCAGCTCCATGGTCTTAAACTGCCTTTGGTCCAGAAAGTTAGCAAGCATTTTCATGCAGTATCTGACAAACAGAAAGGAATCAACAACAATGTGAAACTTTTTGCTGTTGTTAAAAAACATAATGCCATTTAGCTCTGTAGACTAGAGGTAAAAAACCAGGTACAACCAACCATAAAAATTCTTGTGTTCTGGCTAGAGCTCACTCCTCTCTGTGTCTGTGGGATGCCACTGAGGAGCAAAGGAACCAAGCAGACACAATGTATTTGGCTTGCAGCTTTAGAGAATACCATCTTCAGAAAACAGATAAGACTTTAAAGAAAAAATAATCCTTTTCTATTCTCTCTAATCTCCAAAATAATGCTTCTGAAGTAGGAAGCTGGCAGACAGCATTATGGGGGAAATAGGGGAGGAAGAACGCAGCTCTTAGGAGTGTTAGGAGGAGAAAAGCAAGGCCTTATGTTATCCTGGGTTTTCAGCTGCAAATCAGAACTCACCCAGCAATCAGAGGTTTCATCTAAAAGAGTAAGATGTACAGGTCTACCTGTGTGTTCATGTACCTGCACACACACACTCTGGAGAGGAGATAGTTGAGACTTGGCCGGTTACGAGCAAGGCTGGAATCACAGGCTGTTCAGTTCTGCAGGAAAAGGAAATTCTCAACACATCCACCTCTCCTAGCAGCTTTTAGTGTTGTTTGTCTGTCTTCCAGTGTTAAAGGTTTCCATGCAAACATGAAACTCCAGAGCTGGGCACATTCCTCCCCATAGCTGCAAGCCCCTCTAAATACAACACTAATTGCCTTTGAAACATTAGTGGGTTTGGGCACAAATCTTCCATGAAGATACAGTCCAGCAAGCTGGTAAGGCCGGTTTGAGCAAACAAGGAAGGAACAAATCGTGCGTTTGTATTCAAAGCATGCAGGTATTGCCCAAGCATTGTGTGGGCTGCCACAGAAACACGAGCCAGCAGCCCCTTTCAGCCCCTGCCCAGCAGCACCTTTCCTTCCCAAGGTTCTTTCCATGACTCAGAAGCTCTTGGCCAGGGAAGAGGATAAAGGGCAAAGGCAGGCCTGGCTCCCCTGAGTACTTGCCTGCTTGGTTGGACCACACACTTGAGCACTGAGGAAACCTTCCATACCTGCAGGACCAGCCCAGGCTCTGCTGAGCTCACAAAGGGGCCCCTCCTGCCAGGGCCTCAAGCACCTGCTCCCACGGTTAACATGTCCTACCAACAGGCTTCAGCGTGAACTCCAGCCTCTGATGAACCCTGGAAGATGCAGGCAGTTCAGTCTAAAAAAAATGGGTAAAGGAAAGCAAAGCAGCAGCATTTCTATGAAGCAAGCCTGTTGATTTTTTAGCTTAGAACCTAGATCTAGCAGCTTATTGTCTTGTCCATTTGTCCTTAAATGACAGATCCATCCCTATATAGAAGTAGGGCCAACTAATAGTGTGAGGCAGTTGATGTCCTACCTCCCAAAGCCCCAGCAAAGCCGCAACAGTCAGAGATGCCACGAGCGCAGAGGCCTCTGCACTATGCACGGGACAGGGACAGTGTTAGCCCAAACTAAAACTCGTGCTCTGTCTTCCCATGAATCAGAGACCAGAGCTTTTAAAGGTATTTATTAACACAAAGAATCCAATCATTGATTGCATTCTTGTAACAAGTTTTATTAATCATTAGCTACTGTGAGTCTTACAGTTTTATCTTGAAAATAGAACTCAGTTTGCTGACAAAACCTGTAAAGAACACTTTCCCTGCAATCTTCATGGACAAGTTTTACAAGCAAGAACAGCTATGACAAGTTATTATTATTATTTAAATTCTGGTAACATTTTATCAAGTTTAGAAAGAACTTTTTGGAAAAAAAGTTACAGAAATTTCTTACTACCACTAACTCTAAAAGGTGGTTTCTGACTTCTCTGCAAGACAAAGTCATCCTAGGAAGAACTGAACCTGAATCCACAAGAAATGCACTACAGCCAGAGCTTTGACAGGTAATTCATCAACTTTGGAGTTTTATGGGAGTGTGTTAGCTACTCACTTGCTGAGTGCATTAGGAGGTGATGCAAGATTTATGCAGATGTTACTGATCAGCCCAGGGTTTAATTTTTATATTTTTATCAAAACATTTCAAATCAGGTCTTGAGTTAAAGACACTAGAGGTTATATTTTATTTACAATTATTTGTAAGAGAATGATGACAGAGGCAATTTTTTAAAATCAAGTTTCAAGGTTAGGGCTGCTTTTTCTAACATTCTCTGAGGTCATAGAAATACTGTCTTTATAACATACAATTTATGCTAAGTTTTAATAAATATGATCTACACAGTACAAGAAGAAGCACTTTTTCAAAAGTGCCTGCTATAGAATGGAATTCAACAACTAAAAATAAATAGCTTGTAACAGCATGATTAAACATCAGCTGGTGCTTTGCTTTCATTTGCTTATGATTGAAAACATTGTTTCACTTGTCTTCAGGATCAGTGAAATTGACTTTTTAACACACACGAAAAAAAAAAGCTTAAAAAAACCTAAATTTCTTTAGACTTCTATTTGCTGCCAGCTGCAGTGAAGAAACAAGTCTCCTTTTCCTTCTGGTCATCACTTCCAAAAGTGAAGTCAGTATTTCTAAGTCTGAGCAGGTACCCTGAGCAGATAATTCCTGCATCTTTCTTTACCCTCTCCAATGACTGGAGTGCAAGAAACACAATGAGTATTAAAGCATTTTGAAGAAACTGAGCTCACAATGGGGTTGAGCTGCCCGATGGCTTTTACTGCCATCGAGAACGCTTGCACTGTCATCGTGTCACTGAGTAGGCACTGAGTGACACATCGTGTCACTGAACTCAGGCTGTAGATCAACAGAAGAAAACCTTCTTGAGCACACAGAATGAGCTTTAATCTCACAGTTTGCCCACTGATTTATTCAGAAATGAGACTGTAATGGAACTTTACTCTTCTGCTACAGCACAGGCACTCAGCCCTAAGCATGTCACTAAGAACAGCCTTAGACAATACAGAGTTTATCAGGGCCGATGCACCTTGATCCCAGTTACTCATTTACAAGTTGCAGCTGTGATCCCATGCAGGTTCAGTGAGGGAAACATTGGCTTAGTGAATGAGAGGAACATTGGCTTAGGCACGTGGCACAGCTGGAGCCACGCACTTCACTCACAAGGCAGAAGTGACAATGCCCTATATCGATGTAACAAAGTTCAGTGGTAAATGTGACAGTGGTTTAACAAGACTCAACAGGAAGGTGTGCTTAGTGCAGAGAGGACAGGCTCAGGTAAAACTGTCAGAGAGACTCTCCCACTAAGTCAGTGGGTTCTGAACTCCTCTCAGAGATGAGCCTAGGTACAGCTTAGACCCACTCCTAGTCCTAGATTTGCTTGATTCAAGTGCTTCTGTCTAAAGGATTACACAATATGTGCAATAAATTCTTTATATGATTTAGCCAAGATTTCACAGCTGAGCACACTGTTAGTCACTTACCAAGAATGTGTTGCAGAAAAGAATCTCAGCCTCAGGAGTAACTGTGAGAGATGTCCCTGCCTAAGAGGAGAACCAAGTGTGCAGCTTGGTGCAGGAGAGCTTGAGGTAAGTGGTTTGGTTACATCTGCACACCAGCCAGACATCTGAGTCACCTCTGCAGGCAGCCCTTGGCTGTCACACTGCCACCCGTCCCCCGAAGTCGTTACACTGGATGCCACCACCACAGCCCTCACTGGTGGTTATGGCTTAAGTAGGGTGTGTGTCAGTTTAGTTAAAAAGTAAACTTCAAAATGAATTTTTACCAACTGTGAAGAGCATCTATTCATTCCTTTGCCGCCTTTTTTTTTTTTTTTTTTTTTTTTTTTTTTATGGAGACTATGGATTGCTGGAAGGGAGCTGTAAGCCACAGCTGGATTTATCCCACAGTGATCATCTGTGCAAATGGATTTTTCACCACAATGAGGCCATCAGAATCTTTTCTCACCCCCTATCTAACAGGACCAGACAAAAACCTAACAACCGAAGAGGTATGTAACTATTCTCTTGAACAGTAACTAAAATGCTTAAAGCATTAGGCCTTACAGCAGTAACTGAAGGGAAGATGAAGTGTGAATATTTTATCTAGAGACTCCTATTTAACATGCTACTGAAAAGAGTAAGGAGTCAGCTCTTTGGCAGGCGGTCCGAACTTCAAAGTCCCTACATTCTTAGGACTTTGAAACCCCTCTGGTTGTTGATATTTTTGGCAAAATCAGGTCAGCTAGTTCCTCTCTCCACCCCAGAGGAGGGGCAACACTGACATTTATTTATACTTACTGTGGAACTGATTACACTGACAGCAACACATTGATTTCAAATCGTAAGAAAGCTAAGCAGCCTTCCCCTTCTGAGCTGTAAAGCTTATTTCCCACATTTCCTACATTTTACGCATTCATTAACCTGTGGAGGTCAGGTTCACATTCAGAAAAATTGGGGTTTTTTGAAAAAAGCACGCACTGCAAGTTTCCTTGCTCTGCTCCTGTGCTCAGCACTGGCTGCGTCAGGAATACACCTCCCAACAAAAGGGGACATGATTAATACGTGGCTGAGTCATGGAGCTAATGATAAAATTAGAAAACACAGGCTTGCTACACCCACATACAGCTAATATGAAGAACAGTCATTCCTGATGTGCAGTAGCAAATGTTAAGGCAGAATCAACCAGCACACTGTGAACCCAAGATTTTTGCTGAAAAAAGGTATTTGTGGTTTAGGTTGTCAGGGAGTTTTTTTCGCCCCCCTTTTTATTAGTATTTTTTTAACCACAAAGGGAAGCATTATTTCTTATATAAAACATACTGATAGCATCATAGAATGCCTTAATTCTGATTTCAGCAAGAATCCTTGACTCAAAACCAAGCATAGTACAGATACTGTCTCTTTCAGCCAAACTCACCTCCAGTGAGTTAATTCCATGAGGTAATTCTAAATTCAGAGAAACAAAAGAAGTCACACAGAAAGATACAGTGAACCTGCTGCTCACCATGCAACTCACTCCAGTACCTGTTCAAGAGTAAAAAGAATTCCTCCAGCATCTGATGCAGTTCCTTTCTAGTCTAATTGCTTAAGCAGACAACAAGAGATCAGGAATGCATATCCCAGCAGGCCCCACAATTACTGGGCAAGACCTCCCCAAAACAGGCAACTTAGAGCCACAGAAAGAAGTCCCTTTGTGATGTGCGTCTAAAAGACAGATACCTGCCCAGCTGTTGCGGTGACCCAGCCCACTTCTGGGCTGTGGCAATCAAATGCCCATCAAGTCCTCGCCATCCAGTGGGTGGATTTCCCAGCCCGGGATAGTGAGTCGGAGGGCAGCACCGAGGTGTAAGCCACATCCCACTGGGCGGTACCTGAGTCCAAGCCGCATCTCCCCGGTCCAGAAAGCTCGGTTCGGTTCGGTTCCCTATTAGCTCCTAGTTGTAACTCCCGCCTCCCTGTTCTCCCTGTAGGTTGATGTTAAGTTGTATCCTCCCATTCAATTGTAGCCTATTGGTTATTCCCCTTTTCTCCACCCCATTTTATCCCAGTATAAAATTGCCTGTACAGTCCTGGCCCTGGCCTTTTGTCACTGGACCCTCCACTGTGAATAAACCTGCTGGAACCCATACAGAAGGTCCCTCTCAACTTCTCTGCCCCCAGGCGACACCAGCCAGCACATTGGGCTTGTTTGCACGTGCCTCCTCCTATGAGGAGCCAGCCAATGAGAGCACCTTTCACATTTTACCCTGCCGAGGCGCTTCCCTCCCAGGGACATCAGCAGGAAGGCCCGAGGGCACGCCACCGGACAGCATCACCCAGGTGTGCCCAAACTGCCTGGGCAAGCACTGACCTTTAGTGGTGACCACAAACAGCACTTTCCAACCCAAATGCAGAACAGTTTTAGAAGTATATCATTACTGGGCATCTGTGTATTGAAATCCAACTTAAACATACTGAAAGACTTCCATACTTCTTACACTTTAAATCAGAAAACAAAAAATAGAAGGTGCAGTAACATAGTAGCAGCTACACATTATGTGCAGTTCCAGTTCCCCCATTGTAAGAGGCACATGCCTTTTTTTTTTTTCCCAAACCTATAAGGGAAAGAGGTGGCCAAATGTATACAATGACTCACCTAAAAAGTTAAAACAAAACCGACCTTCATTTTCAGATGCTGTAGGGAATAGGATTTGAAACTAGAGAGATTTACCTCTGAGACAAAGTTACAATTGCTTTAAACAGCTGCACATCAAAACCTGTCTTCTTCATAGCCTTTACTAGAATTAATTTTTAAGCCAATCTACCTGTTTCTTTAGTGGAGCATAGCATCACTGTCTTTGCCCCTTACATAGCAAAGTCACAGTCTTGTAACTTAAGGCAGTTTAAACCTGTACTGTTCACACAATTCACTGTTTCCTATCATCACAACTATGTTGTTCCAGCAATAATGCCATCAAAACCCATCAGAAAGTATATTTTTAATGTTTGGGAGTCTGGGGTTGTGTTTTGTTTAATATTTTCTTTTATTCTCTTCTAGGTTACGAACCAGATTCTCCCAGTTTGGACATACTCCTACCTTGCTCTCCTTTTCCCAGTGTTCCTGCTCACAGACTACCTGCGCTACAAGCCCATCCTCCTCCTGCAGGGCATCAGCCTCATCATCACGTGGCTCCTGCTGCTCTTTGCACATGGAGTGGTGGCCATGCAGGTGGTGGAATTCTTCTATGGCATGGTGACAGCCACCGAGGTGGCCTATTACGCCTACATCTACAGCGTGGTCAGCACCCAACACTACCAGAGGGTCACCAGCTACTGCAGGAGCGTCACTCTAGTGGCAGCCACCGTGGCCGCCGTGCTGGGACAGCTGCTGGTGTCCTTAGCACACGTCTCCTACTTCTACCTCAATGCCATTACCTTAGCTTCCGTGTCCCTGGCATTCCTCTGCTCATTCTTCCTGCCCATGCCCCAGAGGAGCATGTTCTTCCACAGGAAAGATGCCTCTGAGCCTCTCCCAGGGGCTGATAAAGGGATGGCTGCAGGCAGCTCCCACAGGCCCTCGAGCTGCCAAGAGAAACAGAGCCCCAGTCCTGCTGCCAGGGGCCCGACCGCCCAGCCCGAGGCTGGGAATGCCAGGCCCCACAGTCCCATGCTCAGTGTGCTGCTGCAGCTGGGCAAGGACCTGAGGGACTGCTACAGCTCCCGCCAGCTCCTCTACTGGTCCCTGTGGTGGGCTCTGGCCACGGCCGGCTTTAACCAGGTCGTGAACTATGTCCAGGTGCTGTGGGACTTCCGAGCCCCCTCCCACAGCTCCGCAGTGTACAATGGAGCTGTCGAAGCAATAGCAACTTTTTTGGGTAAGCAATCATCAGCAGGTACTTGTAACCCATTCTGTGTTGAGGGATTCTTTAGAAATATCTTTGGTGCCTTTCCATGTCCTGTGAGGACCATAGTAAACAGACAGTGAGAGATAAATCCGAACAGTGCGCAAAGCATGATTTTACAGTAAACTTTATCAGTGGGCTCTTCCAAAATAATCTTTAAAAATATATAAATAAGCTTTTCCTTCTTAGAGGAGCCTCATTCCGCCAAATTTTTTTAAGAGTTTTAAGTTCATAGATCTGTTTAGACCATGAATTTAACCCCAAGTAAGCACACCAAAACCCTGTGCAATGACTCTTACATATTTCTCTCAAATACACCTCAAGCTGGCTAGTTTAAGAATTAAAATAACATATTAGCAGATACACTGCTCTAAATACTACTCAGAGTCTACTCTGAAATGGTCTATTTAGACAGTGGATTAAAAATCATTCCAGTGTAAGTGCTCCTCAACAAATATTCTGTGACTACACTTGTATCCTGATTGGCAAGTTTGCCACAAGCAATGTTGTGGGGTCAATCACTTTATGGCTCATTCACTTGAGAGTTTGACTTGATGATCCTTGTGGGTCACTTCCAACTCAGAATATTCTCTAAAATCATTCCTGTGATGTGACAAGGCTGAGAGCACTAAGTGAAAAACAAGGAATTGTGTGTTCCTTGAAAAACAAGAAATCTTATTAATGTGCATAGAGACTTGAAGGGGAGGAGCAAAGAGGATGGAACCAGGCTCTTTCCAGTGGTGCCCAGTGACGGAACAAGAGCCGAGGGGCACAAAATCAAGCAAAGTTCCAGTTAAACATAGAAGATTTTTATTCCAAGCATGATTTAAAACAGGAACAGGTTGGCCAGAGGTGTGGACTCTCCATCCTAGAGTCAAAACCTAGACAACCATAATGAGCAGCTTCCTTGAGCTGACTCAGCTTTCAGCAGGGCCAGGTGATCTCCATCTCTCTTCCAACCTCAGCCATTCTGCCTCTCATTAGTTATCTGTTCCACCTAAATTCCATTTCTCTTTAGCCACAGAAGAGAAGGATGTGGGTAAAGTGAAACTTCATCTACACAGCTGTGCAGCACCAATACAGCCTCCTTTTTGAGCTCCCATTTACACAGCTGTCTCCCCCTTCATTCCAGGAGTTGTATCCCACACTTCTACAGGGAACTGTCACTTTACTTTTCCTCCCTGCAATCAGCATGAAAATCCATTTTACTGAAGCTACTCCAGAACTTCTGACTACTGCTTTGAGTAGTGTTCCCAGAGGCTTTCCTGCATTTACACCCTCTGGCACTTGACACAATTTCAGAGTACTCACAGTGCTGGGAACCACTGCTCACAGCAGGGAGGGACAGAAGGGGTTGGTTTGCTCCACTTTTCGAATTCTGATGAAGAGCACGTACAACCAGCAAACAAAATCCAGATTTTGTGCTAGCCTGCCTGAGAACGTGCAGTTTGCTACACTGCAATACACTCCAGTAAGGGTTTTGCTACATGTGATGGCCAATAAGGCATTGACAAATGCAGTTCATTAGGCTTTGCACCAGATACTGAAAAGACACTTTCATAAAAAAAAACCCGAAGCATGAGGTGCCTCAGATTTTCCATTCCATAAAGAACTTCACATGAAGTAATTGAACTCATTATGCATATTTTGGCAGAAAATGCCTGGTGGGATTGTTCTCTTTGCTCACAGTTGTCCAAAAACGGAGCAACAAGAATAGATTGTGCACTGCTGCCTCCAGCCTTAGGCATGAGGCACTTTCCCAAAGCACTTCAGTCAGTGAAAGGTCTAAGCAAGGAGGAAAACATCCAAACCAATGGAAGACTCACACCAGTAACAGGAAATACAATCCACACCATTACCAAAGCCCACTGTGACTGAAGAACTCCTGGCATGACCCAATAACAGTTATGCAATGGCTCTCAATGATAATGTTTCTGAGTTTTAATTACTACTTTTCACTTTTTAGGTTCAGCAACCTCCATGGCAGTTGGATATGTCCAAGTAAACTGGGATCTCGCTGGAGAACTGGCTCTGGGAATTTTCTCTGCACTGGATGCTGGTTCTCTGCTTCTCATGCACTTCACTGACAACATCTGGGCATGTTACGCTGGTTACCTTGCATTTAAAGCTTGCTATATGCTCCTTATAACAATAGCAACGTAAGTACAACACACAACTGTTCTATTTAAACTGATCTAAATCAAATTTTTAAATCAAAATTTTACTGGACATTTCCCTAGATATAAATTTATATAGGTTATGACAGCAGCATATATTGTTTCTAGCCTGTATAAAACTGGTTAAAATTTTAAGACCTAACCATTACCATAGTACACTCCAAGTCAGAACAAGGTAGCTTTCTGCACTTGGCTGTTCAACGATCAATGTATGAGCATTCTCTAAGTGGTCCAATGAATATACACAGGTATTTGGCAAAAATACTCACTCATGTCAAGGGTAAATAGGATGCACAAAAATCACAAAGCCAGAAAAAAACCAAGAAATGTCTGCCAAAATGAAGTTGTTAAAGCTTAATAGCCAAGACTGAAGTGACCTTGCCCTTTGAAGAGTGCACTTTGCACATTAAACTGTTCCCACAAGCGTCTCCATCTATCCTTGCTCTCCGTAGTTTTGTGAACCTGTGCATTCATTGTCAGGTTTCAGATTGCTGTCAACCTCAGCATGGAGCGTTACGCTTTGATGTTTGGCTTCAACAACTTTGTTGCCCTGGTGATTCAGACCATTTTAACTATTGTTGTAGTAGATTCAAGAGGTCTGGGATTGGATATCAGCACTCAGGTAAGCCACTGAGTCCCTCTGCTTAGCTGCCCTGCTCTCCTTTGAAAGCAGGTTCTAGTCCCAGATTAGCCTTTGATAATATGCAAGTTCAGGCGCAAGCTCATGACAGTTACTTACCTGGAAAAAGGTTCATTTAAAGTGAACTGGTGTGAACTACTACAACCTGCTTGTCCCCTAGACCTCCCAATACTAGTATGACTAGAAAATATTCTATGAATATGTTCACAGAACAGAGGGGGGAAGGTAACTACCTATTACTCTGGGTATTCTTTAAATTAAAGGCTTACTGTTCCCAAGTTTATAGTTAAAATACCCTAACCAGAAGCAGGAAGCAAGCTGAAAGGCAATCTATGGGTCTATTACTAGGGTAATTCTAAGTTACATAGTTCCAGTGGATGCACCTTAAAGTTACTGTAATTCTGAAAATTACCTCATCAAAATTCCCAGTTGAATTTCTAAAATTAGTTTAAACTTAGGCACTGAATGAGTCTAAGTCTCTAGCTTTCAGGTTTTGAGAGAAGGGACAAAGTGCAGGACAGCTGTCCTCCCTTACTGAGATGGGGAAGGGAAATACGTAACAGAACATTCTCTCCTCCTTTTACAACCACAGAATTCCTAGTGTCAAGTCAAGCAGTCCAGACTTCTTGAGTCCTTTCAAGATGGGGTCATTCTGGACACAGGTGACAGGGAAGGGAAGACAGCAATGGAGGGACACCCCTTATAGTCAACAAAAACTGCTTTTGTTATTAGATAATAACTTTTCTCCTTTTTCCCCACCTCCATTTCCCAGTTTCTCATTTATGGCAGCTACTTCACAGTCATAGCTGGAATTTTCCTGATCAGAAGCATGTACACCATTATCTCCATCAAATGCAGAAATACAAGTGTGGCTGCTGAAAGCACTGCCCATTAACAACCAAGACAAAAGCAAAGGTTACAAGCAGCGGGGCAGAAGGTTCCATCATTTGGACAACAAATCAGGAGAAATATAACGTTCAATCAAGCGAAACTGGTCCAGGTTGAAGCAGGCCGTTTATGAGCCTACTGCACAGAGAGCTTTGTCAACAGGATGATGCATTTGGTCCATTTTCTTCTTCAGCAGTTTAATACCAACACTCCTCAAACAGTCTTCTAATTCAAGTTTAGTGATCTGACACAAACTTCTACTAATGCTCAGCAAGCACAACAAGTACACACAGATGCCTGAACCTCACACCAGAGGAACTTACAGAACAACCTTGGGACTTTCCCTTCTACTGAGTATTTCAATTTAAGGCAATTTAGTTACTGACGTAAGACCTTCCGACATGCCTAGGGAATCTAAAGCAGCAGTTGTACCAGACAACGACCTGATAGAAAGCTTGTCAGAGAGGCCTTTGGAAAACTTAACACTTTTTCAACTGGAAGTTGTGACATACACTTTTTAAGCAAGTTACCAAATATCTAAACCCCATTTCTTTTCAAAAAATGCTACTTCTGTATGTTCAGTGATGGATTATTACCATGTAACATAGCACCGCAATACTGTCAGTTTGATTTACCAATGGCCAAATGCAGGTACTTTGATTCCACACAGACAATGCTCAGAAATGTGAAGTTACAGGACTGTAAGGAAAACATGTCATTACATACAGATTAACTGCTACTGATGCAGTGACAGCTCTTCTGTGAGTTTGTTGAAGATGTATGAATAAAACACACTGACCTTCTCTTTGAGTGTTTGTCTTGATAAGCATTTGCATTAATAATGTCTGACAGCTGCCATGACCAACACACACTTATCTTGGGAAACAAAGAACTTCCTAAACTCACTTACTTTTTTCATGAGAAGACAATTCAAATGCTGTACAGGGCAGTCTTTAATACATGACTCAAAGTTTAAATATGACTAAAGCTAATTAGGGAATGCTCTTCCAGCTGTTCAGTTAAGTCCATTTTGTACCCAAGTGCATCAGACAGCAGTTCAATCCCACTGTGTTCCTTTATTGCAACTTAGAGATTTGTCAAGACTCAGAATTAACTGACCCAATTCACTGCACAGAGTAAAAGCATCAATTCTTTCAGAACATACTTTCAAAAGCTACTTGAGCTTGCCTTTATGTCCCAGTAAGTTCTCCCTTAAAGAGAGCAGAATACTTGCACTGTACTTACACTTTTCTTTCAGGAATTCCAACTAAATTTGGGGGGTTTTAAATTATTTTTTGCTTCAGTACTTGTTTCAACATGATGCTTGGATGTTTGCAGCCATTAAATTTTGAACTGCAGTACCTGAACATCACATATGCCTTACAGAACTCAAGATGCTCCTGCAAGTGTAGCATCTTCTTACACTTGTAACAGCTGATGTTTTAGGATTTAAGTCTAATCTAGGAGGTCTCCTATTAATTTCTGTATAAGAGGCCTAAAGTTATCAAGTGAAGTGCTTCGATGCTAAAGAGTAAAATTACAGCTTTTAGGCAACTACGCTATTTGCATGGACAACTGTGGGAATAACAGCAGAGATTTCCAAGATAAAAACATTTAAAATAAGGGGTCAAGAATTCATTTTGTAAATAAAGCTATTTTTAAAACCTAATCAACAGAACACCTATGGTGTCAGTTTATGCTCAATATACAGAAGACTCAGAACAATACAAGATCTTCAGCTACTTACCTGGAATTTGACAAATGTAAAATTAGTGAACAGAGACTAAAGAGGTGTGCTTGTGTATAGTAAAAGTTGTATTTTATCTCCTTTTAAGTTAGTTTTGAAAAATAAGGTATTCCACTACTTCTACAGCATATTCTAAACTACATGCCTTGCATACTTCAATCGATTTCAGTATCTCAGCAGTAATACTTGTATTAGAACAATTTCTATAGATGTTGATATCACTAGCCCTTGCCCAAAGTCTAATTTACACCAATATAAGTGAAGAGGGCACAGAATTGTTGCTCTTTCATAACTGTTAATCTCATTGACAAGACATCTCTTTGATTTGATCCAGTTCTCTGCACTAAGCATTTTCAAGTGTTCCATAAGCCCTGCTGAACCCTTGCAGTTCCTCACTCTCTACTGCATTTAACTATAATTATCTGAAACAGCCAAGGTTGGAAAACAGGGAAGAATCACAACAATTTGCACTGTGCTAAAATACAGTGGTGAGAGTGAGGGTGTCAGTAATACCCTGCAAACCTCCAGTTGCTGCGGATTTGTTTAGTGAATTCCCCAGAGACTCTTGGGAACTAAACTGTACACCACACTCTGTCCAGCAGTCTCCATCAGAAACAAAAGAGAGGCTTCAAGTCTGTTTTAAATATGCCAACAGGACAAAACCAGACATTTAAGTACAGAAAGCTGCTTACATGCAGCTTGTTTTATGAGCTGCCTGTCTCCTGCTTGGGATCTCCAAAGTTTAAAAAATAAAATCCAACAAACAACAAGAAATTACAACTCCCATATGCAGGCAACAGAAGTCAAAAGCATTAGCATAAATATTTCTACAAACAAAAGTCAAGCCTTTTAGAAGCCCTAGAAAAACATATCTAACATTCAGGCAGTCAATTACAAGTAAAATGTCTTACCTTGAAGAATTTTCGTGTTTATCTCAAATGGACTTGCACATCCTTTTTTCAAAAAAAATCAATCTCACCTAATTTATTCCTGTTATCCTGAAAGCTGTTAAAATTTTATTCTTCAGCTAGTCAGAGACCTTTAAGCTTGCAGTTTATGTATTCACAATATACACTTTACTTACATTATTTGCTTAATTCCACTATTACACTTGAATTTTAGCCAAATTATCTCTGTTTAAAAACCATAACCAACTACTTTGATGCAGTTATATTTTTCTTGAACCTTATTACTGTTACAGAGAAGACAAGCCAAACATTTTTCCCTCTACAAATTTCACTCTAGTATGGCAGGAAATATTTCTGTAAATTAAAAAAAAAAAGAAAAATTTAATATTCCACAAGAGCGCTTACTGATAGGTATCAGTTTTTAATAAAGAGAGTGCTATTAGATCTGTGGTACCTTGGCCTGCTCTTACACATTCTGTTCAGACCACAACTAAGGCTTGTTCAGAGCCTGTCATTAGTTACCCATAATAAGGTGTCTTTTGCCGCAAACCTTCTCTCCAGTAACTACCCTCCCCAGTGCTTCCAGTGCCCTTCATTACAGATACTCTATCCAAATAATCCAAACCTCCCCTAACACCCTCCTGTGTGACAGGTCACTTCACTTGAGCTAGAACAACAAGCTTCATCACAAGGACACAAAGGAACATATCCAAGTGAGGCATGTGAAAATTTTAAGCTTAACTCACCTCTAAACACATTGCTTTGGACACCTCATCTGTGTACAAGACACAGTGTGTACATTTTCATCCAATATATGTTACTGCACAGAAATGATGCTACACAGCTATTTTTTCTAATATTTATTTTTTCACCTGCAAACTGTAGCAAAACATGATCAGCTTTATTATGCAGACAGGTATCCCTCTAACATTAGAGATTTAGGCATGTATAAATAGAAGAGCTCTTAGGAAAGGAAAACATTTTGAGAAATGAACAAACCTTCAATTTAACTTTGTGACTTCCAATACCAATGGTTAAAATGATGCAGCTCATTCATTCCAAGAGATACAACAGCACCTTAAAGTGGCTGATCTATTCCCCAGTAACATTTTTCACATAACAATGTGTTAAAGTTACAAATACTGATATGCACAAATAGCTATTTTCTAAGAAAAATATGTACAGTACTGCAGCATAATGTGTGGTATCTGCAATAACTTATTAGCCAATTTTAATATACATGATACCGCTACTTTTTACCTGCCACTTCACAGGTTCAAGGATGTTACCACAGCCCTCTGTTTTGCACGTTATTACCTGGTGGGGGTTGGTTTTCTTGGTTTTTGTGTTGGGTGGGGTTTTTTTTTCTTTTTAAAACTTTTTAAAGGTACACAATGCAGGCTTTTATTTTTACTTCTTAAAGATTTCTTTTGTGTTTAAAGCTAATATCAGTGAAACAAGACAACAGTGCAAGAGGCGCAGAGATGTTATGTGACCACATAAGAGTTCTTTTGGGTAAAGTGTCTATAAGGCTATAAGAAAGGATTGGTTGATGAGCTTCCTGTTGGAAATTGTCCTGTTGGTGCACCAGCCTGGGGGAAAAGGAACAAAGAAAAATAAGGCAAGTATTTAAGATATTTTTTCCCATATTGTAAAACATAAATGCAGAATATATAAAAAAGAAAACAACCTGCTGGGGAATACTTCTGTTTTGTATTACAGTCTATTTCTTGGTGCTTCTCTGGAATTACACTACTGTGAGAACATGTATAAAAGTACCTCTGCTTTGATCTGAACATCCTTACAAATGGCATCTCATCAGAATAGTGAGCTGCAGTTAGGAGAGTCACATGCTGCCTTCCCTTATTAAAAGCAAGAAACCCCCCAATCTTTGTGTATGTCTAAATTAAAGTGTTACAGACTATCCTTCTTTGGACATACAGAAGTCATTGACATGCAACAACTCACCATAAAAGGGTTACTAGATACTCCAACAGCTGCAACTTGTCCAAAAGGAGTTACTACAGGCTTTGCTTGCCCAAATGCAGCAAAACCTGCTCCTTGGAAAGAAAAGAAAAAAATATTAATACTAGTCAATGTTCAAAGAGTTCATTGCTGCAGCTCCCAGCCAAAATTAAGTGGAAGTTTGAACTGCAGAATCAGCAGGACTGATCCTACTTCAACGTTATCAAGAATGTGTGTAAAGCACGACTGAGCTTTTTGTTTGTTTTAAACTGTTTGTAACTCATCCATCTCCAATTTCTACATATGCACTTTTTTCAGTGTTATGATGTCCAGTTTTCTCTTCCCTGCGTTCTGTGAAGTTCAAGAAAGTGTACTAATGTGTTGCACACATTCCAAAACAGCCCTTCTTGCCTAAAACACCTTTAAGCCTGGGAATACTTACCATTTTAGTATGAGAATTTGGTAAAATTTCAGTTTTGTCATTACACATTTGCATACAGCGAAGTCATAAGGCTCAACTACAGAGCCAAACAGTGTGGGAACCCTTCATCAACATTACTATAAAGTTCATGTAGAAATAAATATCCACCCATTATTGCTAACTTACAGCCAGACCATTTTCTCCACTCTTCTGATTTAGACAAGATTATTTAAAATATGCAGACCTACCATTTGGCTGCTGAGCAAAAGCAGTCTGTTGAGGGAAAGCTGCCTGGGTTGGGAACGTGGGCTGCTGGAAGTTGCCACTATAACTAGTAGGAAGACTGTAGGAGGCAGGAGTTCCAAATCCTGCCGGCATGCTCATGGATGCAGTACCAAATGTTGCTGCTGATAGGCAAAAAATAACATTGAATTATTTGTAAGAAAACACTTTTTCCATGGAAAAAATACTATAAGGCCATGTTAAAAGTCTTCTAATGCCCTCTGTGACCGAACAAAAGTTTGGTTCAACTTCTACAGGCACTGAACTGATTTGTTCACTCGGATCACTACCAACTGGGCGCATAACTTACTTTTACACTTTAAAAATGAATGGAGTTATTTAAAATTTAGTAGATACAGCACATTCAGATATTCTTTCAGAAGACGAAGTTATTATTTGTTCTCAATGTTGTCATATATTTTCCCCACAGTTTTTCTGGTGGAAGTCTGCACACATACGAAGCAAGCAGGTTCAGGCAGCCTAAGCCCCTCTGTTTTTCTCCTTCTGAGAAAAGCATGAAAGGATTTTCCCACTTCAAGCTGCACTACAGGAGGTTATAAATTAAAAAAAACAACCCAAAACCCAACAAATCAAAGGGATACATGCATCCCCTTTTTTCACCCCATCCTTAATATCTTTAAGGAAATTCTCACCATGCACATTATTTGCACACAAAGTTCCTGTTGCAAACCCTCTTACTGTTGAGGTAGAACTTAAAACAAAAAGAGCCCAAAACTTTTCATCTGATTCTCTGCTGAACATTTCAAGTAAAGAACACACAAGCTCATAGGCATTTCCCCATGCCTTCAGCAAATGAATAGGAGCACATTAGTTGCAAAAGTATAGTAACAAAACCATTATTTGGTCTTTTGGGAGTTATTCTTGAAAAGAGAAGTGTATAGAAGGCTTTTTGGTACAAATACAGACACCAGGTATTCCATGCTAGTTACACAGGACTTCTCTTTTGAAATGTTACAAGCTACATTTTATGCAAGCACAACTGTTAAAAACAGCTAATTAAATTAATTTACTGAATATTGTTTAATTACCAGTTAAAAAACTTACCCCGAAAGTATTCAAGGGCAAGACATTATACAGACACACTGTTGACGAGGTGCACGCAAAACTAATGTACTAACACTGTTCTCAAGTTACAGTGAGCAGAGAAGCTACTTGACAGCAAACTTGGCTAAAACAGCAAACAGAAGCACAACAAAATCACCAGGGGACTTGGGATATCCCAAAAGGCATCAAACTGTTGTTGGCAGAAACTTCAACAGTCACTCATTAGCACTATATGGTGACCACGGAGGATATCAATAATGGTTTTGTTTTGGTTGCTCAACGGGATGTCTGTGTATGCTCTTCTCTCCCTCTGCCCAGTTGCCAAATACCCACACCCACTCCATTTTTAAGAAGCCAAGTCTTCCACAATTCTTCGTGCAGAGAACCAGATAGCTGTCAATAAGCTTTTACAAGCAAGAACAATTAGCCACAAGAAACTTGATACCAAATGTGGCCACCTACCAAAATGAGCCTGAGGAAATATGTGAGAGTGCATTGCTCCCGAGAGGCCTTATGGAAGCCACAAAGAGACCAGACAATGTCAAATCATTTATACACTCTTGAACAGTCATTTCTTAGTTATTTATAGAGAGAGAAATAGATACACATATATGTACCAAACAGTTCATCAACAGCATGACCAGCAATAGCTTAGTGTAAGAAAACCATCAGAAATAAGCGTTACAAAACAGATCTCCCATGTACGAAATAGCAAAGTTCATGCAGGAGGAAAACATAAAAGGACAAGCCGTAGGTTTACACCTTACACTGGAAGGGGCTGAACATTATCTTTACTTATAGACATTATCTCTGTCACCTAGTATGGAACATCAGGATGGCTGCCAAAGGCTTGGAACCTCAGCAAGCCAGGGACTGCTGTATAGAAGGTGGAAGGATAGAGTTGCCATATTCAAAGAAATTTATCTAAAGAGGCTACAAATTCTTAATGATGATCCAAAACAGCCCACTTAATAATGAGATTAAAATAAAGAAAAAAGATATTTTGGGCATTAAACATCTGAACAAGTTTAGCTGTATAGTATCTCAAAAGGGACAGAAAACAGAATTAATTTCAGCAGAAGACACAAATTTATCAATTCAGTTTTTAACTCAGCCTGCCTGAATCATTGAGCAAACCACAACTCAATGTCAAAATGCACATAATCAGCAGATTTTAACCTGCTGAAGTCCAGCTAACAGATAAAAGTGTCAAAATTTAGCTCTGGAGAGGAAAAATCAGCATAACCTAGCAGCCATCTAAATCCAAGTTCATAGTTTTAAAGTACAAGTTTGCTTTTAAAAAAAGTGATTAAGTTTTGCCCATGGAATTATGATTCTACAGAATCCTCCCACATAAAATTAATATAAAAATGAGTGTAAAGATTAAATTTATGCTTGAAAAAACAGACATCAATGTACTGAGTAAGTTGACTGGTGAGGAGCTAACATCCCAAGAGCCTTCTCGTTACTGGTTCCAGCTCCAGCACTTTCGTTTTGAGAGCTTTCAGCACTTTGAAATAAAGAAAGAAATTAAAAAGAAGGGCTTTCAAGATCCCCTGATTTCAGGGCTACCTGCTATAAAGCATGCTCTAAAGCCAAGGTTATAGTCTTGGAAGGAACTCAACGGGTGATACACAGACTACAAATAGCTAGAGCACTAACAGATCATTTCGACATTTTTCATGGCCACCATCTGAAATCCTAGAGTTGCACCTCAACACTGAGCAAACACACAACATATCAAATAGACTAGGGACAGATAATACAGAAAACCTTTAAGAAACAAATTATACAGATATAGGAAAAAAGGAATCAATGCAATTCTTAAAGAAAGTTTCTCAAACACTCAATGATTTTTCTCCTAACCTGTTGCTCCTCGGCTATTGGTCTGGAATGGATTCGTTGAAGGTGCCACTGGGGCAACAGGGGCAGCTACAAATGGATTTGTGGAAGGTGTTGCTGAAAGATTAAAGACATTTTATTAAATAAGCCTTGCTCCAACAGCCAATCTGACTCACATGAAATCTATACAGCTTTTATACAAAGACATATAAATACCTAACATTACATGAAAGATCAGGAATTTATAGGAAAATACATTAAAAACAATTATTTTGACAGTAGTACTCTTTTTTGTTAATAGTACCTTTTTTAACTTCAGTATTAGTGGTATCAAAGTACAGCATTATCAACTGAAAATTAGTAGACTGCTTGCTTACAGTCCCCAAAGGGTGTTAGTAACACTTACATACCTCCAAATGGAGCAGGCACACTTGAAGATGCAGGCTGTGTCTGTGCAGTAGCAGCCACAGGTACTGTTCCAAAAGCATTGCTGGAAATAATTTATACAATTCATTCAGTGGAGTTCGAATTGCTTGTTTAATAATTAAACACAATTTACAGTTACTGCTGGCATGTAAAAGAAAGGGGATGAACACTTATGTGCAGTTTGCAGAATGCAATGTACCTCCCTGATGCCAGGGTCAGACACTCTCACTAGTGCTGAGCAAAGGAGGTCATCTCCACCAACAGCAGGAGAAGGAATATTGAGCAAATGCCAACAGTATAAAGGTTGCAAAGCAGAAGCCTTAGGGGCACTTGCAATACCAAGCCGCTAACAGGCATTTCGTATTTGTTACTTCAGTGATCTAGAAAATAAACAGGTGGCACCATTTGCACTAAAAACATCTGAAAATTTTTTTTCAGGCATGATCCTATGATTTTGAGTATGCATGCAAGTACTCTGCAGAGCAAAGTGCTACCATCTAACCGGTTTAGCACGTCATAACTAGAAAGGTACAGAGAACATTCTGCTGACAGTACTCCTAGAATATGCTATCCTTCAGTGCTGCCATTATTTAAAACAAGAGATGCAGTTTCAGTAGTACCTCTAAACTCAGTCAACGCTTCCTCATTTAGAAAAGAAACGAACCGATTTGAGAAATGACTTCAAGCTACTTCTGTGCTGTCGCTGCAGTCAGCGTGGGGACTCAGCAGCCCCTGGCAGCGTACCTGCTGACGTTACTGGTGGCAGTGTACGCGTTACTGGAGGTGGCCGTGGAGCTGAACACGCTGTCCAGCTCCGCCAGAGCCGCGTACTTGTCTGAAGATGCACTTGACTGATTGGGGGCTGACAACGCAGGGCCTGCTGATGACACTGCTGTGCTGAAGCCACTTCCCTGCTCACTCCCACCTAGAAAGAAAGAAAGAAGATTCAAAGTACTGAAGATAGGTTTGGTTTCTGTCCTGCCGACATAGAGAACTAAATGAAAGTTCACAGACAGTTGTAGACGTAAAAATTAAATACGCACTAGGGCATAGAAGAAAAAGTGTTTAACAAACCATTAGCTATTAACAAAATGTCCTGCTTCTATAGGTACTCTGCAGCCCCAGAGAGCTTTTGCTTTCCTAGAAAAATAATCCATTCATCTCCAACTAGAAAATTAACAGAACACCTAACCTCAAATAATCCATTTCAGAACAAACTTCTACAAAAGAACATAAGTTTTTTACACACCATTTGAGAAGAACTACATTTGAGTAATAGAATAACTAGTTTTTTCTCCTTAATTTACTATCAACTAAATCCAAGTATCACTGCTACTACTTTAAGAACAACTAAAGCCAAATTTTTTTGCGGTAGAGAGGTAAGAAAGTTGCTCTGGCAGCTCTTTTCAACAACTGCAGCTCTCCATTCCAGAGCATCCACTATTAAGTCCTAGTAAAAATATAAAATATATATTTGCATTTTTATATGTTTTCATCACTGCAGTAATGATTATTTATTTTAATTCAGAGTTGTTCATGTTGATGGGAAATAGGTTCCCAAAAGACCATCTTGTAATGACATCCTTTTGGAATGAGGTCTTAAAACTTACATCTTGCACATTAAGGGTACATTGACACAAAATTCTACTGATCACTTAGAGAAGGGAAATTCTGAAATACAATTACAGTACTTTGACAAGCACAGCCATCCTTGTGGTAACTATACACATGAAGAATAATCATGGCAAATAATAAAATTTAGTACCTTGCCCTGCACTGAAGATATTATCTAAATTAGCAAGAGCTGCATATTTGTCAGCTGACTGAAGATTCAGTTTATTCACTGCAGCTTTACTGGCTGCAGTTGCTGTGGCGTTGCTCTGAGAAGCATTGAAGGCTCCAAAATCAGCACTGGAGGATTTGGGGAAGTTATCAAAGTGGGCAAAATTAGCATTCACTGATCCAGCACTTCCACCTGTAACAAATTAAGTTAAACACGATCAATGCTCCAAAGTTAGAATATCTCTCCAACTGTAACTGATGGCACAATAACCCTCCCTTTGTGGTTACGTGAGGCAATGTGTTTGCCTGCCCCATCCTACACATTTAAGACTCTTTCCACTTCCTTCAAAGTTCAGTGGGTCATCAGAAAAAAATTGCAATGTATTTTTTGGACTGCACATCAGGGATAAACACCCCAAACTTCAACACTTTAAAATCACAGTCATAATTTGATCTTGAAAACTATATGCTATTTCTTAGCAGTTAAAAGTAATTTCAGTAATAAAATCTTACTAGAAAAAGATGTATTTGTCTTAATCTTTTATAGTCAAAATACAGAAGCTTCATTTCCCTACCATATGTGGCTATTAAATAGCTGCTATTTGCATTTACTTAGTGGTTCAGTGTTTAGTCATTTCAGATGTCAGCCATCATCCTAAGCAAAAAACAGTGCCTGGAAGTTCCAAAGTTGTATGATTTCATGCCCAGGTTTAGAGAGAGTTTTAGATTGCATCTAATCAGGAAAGAGGTGAGGGGGAAGACACAACACAGCTCTTTTATAACAAGTCTCCACTGACATCAGAGATACATAAATCAATTTTAGAAATCTGATATGCGTCCACACAACTGAACTTCAGATCAAGCATGATACCATGAGCTTCCATCTCTTCATTGTCCAGATAATTTAATCTAGGCAGGTCATGTACTTAAATTTAAATGAGTTTCTTCGTTAAGTGTATCACATTTTAAAACAGTTGGTTGATGATTCCACTCATACTACAGTACTTTCTAAAACAGAAACACAACTTTCTAAAAGCATAATCAACAAGTTGAAACATACGCAACAGTAGGAATGGAAGTGCTATACTACAATGGCATAAAATGAAGCAAGCTGAGTTTTCCACTGCGTGGAACTTACTGTGTACAGCCTGGAGAGGAAAAGCTGAAGTAAATTCACCAAAACTGCAGCTAGATGAAAGCGTTCTGAACGCTGGACAGCCAGAAATTGTGTGTGGGTTAAAGTTAACATAAGAAGGGAGAAAGAAAATTTGAAAAAAAAAGTTTAAAACAACACCACACTCAAAAGAAAAAAAAAAAAAAAGGAAAAGAAAGTCAGTCAGCCAAAGATCTAGACAAACAGCAAGTGTAAACTCAAGCAGAAGTTCTAAAGCATGATCAAATTAAAGGAAAGCAAAATAAATCTTAGCAATAGGCTCTACACATGAAGTCAAACATACTGAAGTGTGTGCATATGCTATACAGAGACACACTTTTTTTGGTAGTGTGACATCCTTTTGGATCTACTGAAGTGCTTCTCTTAGAAGACAGAGTCAATTCAATACTTATTAAAAGCAGTAGAGCTTATTCTTTTCATAGTTATTTCAGGTGTAGAGCTAACAAACACAGTGCCATAAATCAGACTTCTGAGTAGCGTTAGGGGAAAAAAAAAATCAACACCAAACACAAGGAATTCATTTTGAGTTTCCCCAGAGCTTCAGATGGCTTGATCGCATTAAAGCAGGCAGATGCAAGAAAAACTCAACTTCAGTACCTTCCAACATAAAGGTAAGGATTATTTCAATTAAGTATTAATCAAAAGTGCTAGGAGTTCTACCTGTATTTTGGGGCTGAAAAGGAGACTGACTTGCTGTGGGGAAACCTCCAAAATTACTCGAGCCACTAGACTGTCCAAATGCATCAAAGTTTGCAAAACCTGCATTGGCAGAGTTCTGCGCTGTAAATCGCAAAGGAACAAAACATGTTAATGGATATGGGAAATAAACACAAAAACAGATGTATTAACTGAATTCATGGTTATGGCAGCCTCCAAGAGTTATGTCCTACCATGTGCTTCTTTTTACATGAAGAAAATTACTCGTTATTCTATGATTGACAGTTGTCTTTGAACAAGCTTTCACAAATCACCTTCACAGAGCTGTACCAGTTAATACTACTTCTGTCCTTCTCACACAGGCTGCCACTCACAACTGCATGACCTGATGGAGTCCACTTCAGTTTAACTCTAAGTGTCTGCAGTGCTGGCTGCTCAGGAAAAAACAGCCATAAAGAACAGAATACCAGATAGTTTCCAAAACTAGAACTTGTGGGCTAACTGAACATTTCTTTGGGAATAAAAATTAGAAGGTATTCTTGTAACATATTGGCAATTCAAATTCCTCATACACAAAGTGCTTCTTCCTCAGGTGAATTTTGGTTGGCACCACTTGAATAGTTTTGGCTAGGTTTATAAAGTCATTTAACTGGAAAATTCAGTCTTGCAAAAAACTAAATCAGAGTACAGAAATATGGAAAATCAATACCAATGTCAAGGAGATAGCATTCATAGAGCGTATCCACAAAATAAAATCCAAGGAAATTTCAAAGATAATTTCAGTATTCGCCTTCCTTTCGTGCCATACTATAGGAGAAAATAGAAGTTAACACTAATCTAATTTTGAACAGCTGGACATTCAAACATCTACAGATTCAACAGGAATTGCATGCCTAGCTGATAAGCTCCACAGAAGCCCTTAAACTCTATCATAAGCAAGAAAGGCAAAAATGTTTTTAATCAAATGCAAACCAAGCCTTTTTATATAGATAACTTGAGTTACTATCTAAAGAAAGCTCACGAAACACCTTCTGGAGTAACAGATGGCAATACATTATATTTTTAGATTAGATTTGTTTATTCTGGAGAGATTTTGCAGATTAAGTATCTACAAAGAGAATAAATTATGCTGATTGCTTAAGTACTGTAATTTAATAGTCTGATAGTGCTAATTAAAAGTCGTATTATTTCACTTAACTTCTATTCAAAAGCATCTGTACTACAGATTTATAATCTAAAAGGACACTTTAATACAAACTACTGTATTTCACAATGCTGCTAATATAAAAGGAATTGAATGCATTTTCCTTCCCAGGTTACAATGGGAGAGAGGGTGAGGTTTGGCTGGATTTGATACCACGTCTAATAAACTGTGTGCATGAGCATTATGTTTACAGGGCATGGCTTTGGCAGCAGGGAGCAGCCAGGGTGGTTCCTGTGAGGAGAGAACAGAAGCTGCCCCAATTTCTGCACAGCTGCTGCAGCTCCAAGACTGCCTCGCCACTGCCCAAAGCTGAGCCCACCAGCAGTGCTGGTGGCACCTCTGAGGCACTGTGTTTAAAAAAGGTTAGAAGCCAGTGTGCAGCAGCTGTGGCAGAGAGAGGAGTGAGGAAAATGCAAGAGAAAACACTGCAGACACCAAGGTCAGCTAAGAGGGAGGAAAGGACATGCTCCAAGCCCATGGAGAAGACCATGGTGAGGAAGGCTGCCCCACTGCAGCCCATGAAGGACCATGGTGTAACACATTCACGCTGCAGCCTGTGCAGGAGCCACGCAAGAGCAGGTAGGGAGGGCATGAGGAGGCTGGAGCTCATGGAAAGCCCCTGCTGGAGCAGTTCTCAAAGAACTGACATCCATGGAAAGGGCTCACATTCCTAGAAGTTTGTGAAGGACCATATCCCACTGCAGGGGAGGGACCCCACAATGGAGCAGGGGAACAGCATGAGGAAGAAGTAGTGACACAGATGAAATCTTGTGAACTAACTGCAATCCCCATTCCCCAGCCCCCTCATGAGGAGGAGCTAAAATAGCCAGGAGTGAAACTACACCTCACAAGAAGGGATGAAGGTGGGTTTGGTTTTATTTTTTATTATTCTACTCTATTATTAACTGTCAATAAACTAAGTCAAGTCTGGTTTGCCCAGGACAGTAACTTTCTCTTGACTCATCAGCTTTTTTGTGTCTTCTCCCCCAGCCTGCTGAAGGGAGAGTGAACACACAGCATCATGGGCACCTGGAATCAGCCAAGTTCAACCCACCACAGCGTGAAAGTCAGCAGGGACGAAAAAAATCATCAAAGTGAAAGCAAGATCTTGGGAAAGTTATTTTCACCTTTGAAGTGTGCAAAGAGAAAGTTGGCACAAACAGACAAAAAATTACTTCTATTATATCATCCTCTGTATTGGTTCAAACAGCATTTTATGGACTTCGATTCCAAATTCCAAAGTCCAAGTTGGCTTTTAAACCAGTAGCTTTTTAACAGGAATAGATTAGCATTCACTTCAAATAGAAGTGATACTTTCATCCTAATGCATCAATTGGATAGACAAGAGACTAATGTTTAGTTGACCAAATAGGATTAAGTACATAAATGTCACTCCTAGAGTAAGGGCAAGATTATCCAATTTAACCACTCACACAAACAGAAAATTATGTCAAGAATCTTAAATGAAATATCTTTTGGGTCCAAATTAAAAACTGGAGTGTATTATACTACAAAACTCTCCATTTTACTGCATCAGCTGACACACAGAATGACTTTCAAGTAAGCCCATTTCAAACAGTATTGCTGTAAAGACTCTTCAGTAGAGTATTCTGATATTAATCTTGCTTTATTTCATGTAGTAAAGTTTCAACCTTCATGTATGTGGCACAAAGGTGAAGACCAGGTAAGATTTGTACTCTGCTGCACCTGGACAACATGTAGATTGCCAAGTACAAAATTCAGTTCTCCACACAAAAACCTAAAACCAACCCCAAGTAAGCTCAGGGACTGCAGGGGGTTGCAGATTGCCATGGATTTACAGCTGCTCTTGACACTGCAGATCAATGAGGCAGTACACAAGCCAGCTGGCTGAAGGCAGGGATGACAACACCAGTCATGGCAATGCCAGCTGCCCCTACAGTCTTTGCACAGGTTGTTCTGTGAGGTTTCCACTACCTGGTGTGCAATAAAGGCATGAAACACTGCAAAACAGAAAAAACTAAAATAAAATCCACATATACTGAAAGTAAAAAAAAAAAACTCTTCTCAAAATAACTATGTCATATTATTCTGCTTTTTCTAGATAAAGCCTCTTCTCCTACTTTATCTGTCATAGTTGTACTGTGTACTTTTCAAAATCTTTTGTGCAAGTCTTCTATTTCATTAGTTTATAAGAAATCCACATGCAAAAGATTTTGATCCTTGTTGCTATTACCAATCTATAAACTACAGACAAATCAGTCATGTACCATCTTCAAAATCTTAATTTTGCAGAAATTACAGAACTTTGTAAATTAAATACAGACAGTAAACATAAGGTCAGTACGTTTCCCCTTCAATAAGCAACAATATCCTGAAGCAGCTTAATACATTAAAGTACTTGGAAAGCAGAAAGATACCACAAATTGCAGCTCCTGCATAGTTTTCAAGATTTACACCTACACTTCACAGATTACAGCACAAGTTTGTTAATATTTTCCTATCAGCTGATGCACTCAGTAACTTATACTGAAGGATCTTAAGTTTGCTGGTCTCTTCAGTGATTTCTTTAGTTAGTATTGTGTACATGAAGGGGAAAAAGCCCATCCTCTATACACTTAGCTAAAACCAAGCCCTACAACAAGAACACCAGACCATAAACTTTGAGAAAGTCGTGCTGGACTAAGTGCAAATTCTCCCATCCTCCACTGCAGCTTGTAATTGCTAAGAAAAATTACATGTTTATACAGCTCCTTAATGAGCATTTCAAACTCATTTTCACCAAAGCTGCCAGACTGATCAACCCTCCTTGTGTTCCAAAGGAAGAGTCTGTAACATTTTGTTATTCATTTCGCTAACACTACCCTGTACTTACTGCATACAATACAAGCCTTACAAGCATTTTACTATAGCAAGTCAGAAAACACCCTCAGGTAACAAGTCTGAAACACATGTTCAGCTATCACATGCTCAGAATCAGGTTTGTCTTTTAGAAACTGATTTACTAGCCCTGAAACTGCTTTGGGTTCTAAAACCTATGGAAATGCTTAATTTGTGGCCAGAAATTAACAGACTTATTCCTCAGATCGTATTTGTTCTGGAGTGTTCCAATAGCTTTTTATCCTTTTAAAAATTACCCAACAGAGATGCAATGGAATTTTACCTAGATTTCGTATTGAAACAGTATTGAAACACTGCTTTAATGGAATTTTCATCTCCCTAAAAAGCACAAGGAATAATTAAGTGTATATAAATAAAGAATTATTCAGCAACAAGTTTGGAAAGAAATTATTAGAAAAATTAACCATCTGCAGCCTTTTCAGTAACACAATACAGCACTGGCCAGTCAGCACAAGTCTTCCCAGTTAAACATATCTCCAAAAATCAATTTGGAGAAATCCTTGGTATTTCACCCAGTTCCTCAGGTGTGAATATAAAGTCCCATCCATGACACTTTACCTTGGCTGTTAACAGTTTCAGGACTGATTTGCAAGAAATCTCTCTTATTCTGGGTGGCATAGCAGCATCATAGTTTCTCTCAGAACAACTAGATAAAAAGCCCATTCAGATCAGGCAGGCAAAGGTACTTTCCCACCACTACAATGCAAGTTAGCAACAACAAACTTCAGTGACCACCAAACCGACTTTGTCTCCAGGATAGACTTCTATTACTCTTGGTCTTGGGCTGGAAAAAAAACAAACCCTGAGGGTCCAATATATTTTACTGAAGTCATCGTCTAAGAATTCAAAGCCTATCCCCCTTCCTCAGTCAATACATATGCTCAAGGCTTGTTTATTCTTCCTGAAACTAGAGAATACTACCCACATGGGCAGTATTCAACTTTCAAACAGACACACATACAGAAGAGGAGGTCACTCTATACTGGGCAAGCCTTGGTTTTTCTTTTGACAAACTGGCAGTTATTATCAATGCATCTGAACTACTTTAAAGTCTCTGTATCTGCTTGCTTTTCATGAATGCTCTTCCCAATAATTTTCAGAAAGAAAATTGAAGGTCTAATATCAGCTTCTCCTGACATTTTGTTACTCATCCTCTCACTCTCTCCCCTGAAGAATTTAAAGTTGAGTAGTAGGCAGAAACAGTGTAATCATACAAATCCTAGGAAACAGCTATGACAATTCTGCTTTTGCAAGTAGGTCTTGCTAGTCTTTGTCTTCAACCTTTCTTTAAAAAGACCTGAAAGAAATCTGAAGCAATACAATGTTCCTAAGACAGAGATTACATACACCTCATAAAGTTTAGTCAAAAGTCATCAAAATTAAAGCTACATTTTATACATTTAAAAGGGATACACTGGCCCAATACCTACCTGTATGACTGTTGAAGTGTGCAAAATTAGCAAAATTAGCTGTAGCAGTTGACTGAGGAGGAGCAGCAGCAAAGATATCTGAGCCAAGGTCACTGAGGAGGTCAAATTGTTTCTTTTCTTGTTGCTGCTGTCCTTGAGATCGAACTACAACAGGAGACTACAAACAACATTTCAATGAGCTAGTACGAAAAGGTGGTATTTTACTAAACTGACATTTACAAAATATTAGAAGGCTAGACAAAGCTTATTTCTTAAACTTCAGGAATAAATGTCCTGTTAAAGATGCTGTATGTAGCACATCCCCTCTTCCTACAGTATGAGGAAGACTATTTGTGCTACTACTCTGGCTTTTAAAGGAACTCTGCAGCAGATTTACATGATTAAATAGCACCTAGAAGAATAAAGTAGTGATATATTATTAGCAACTTCAAATTTTGTATTTGAAACTGCAAATACTGTACAAATACAAGCAATAAAACTTAGTTTTACAACATGGAAAACAGTTATTCACTACATTCTCATCATTCTAAAGAAAAAATCTTTAGAATTCAGTATAAGGAGAGAAAAATTGAAGAATTTCATAGCAAGGCTTGAGGCTGCAATTTTCTGCTGTTTGAGTTCCAAGAGGTCCATTCAAGAGGTGCCTGTATCCCGATGGCAGTTTTCAAAAAAACTGTCTTCCCTCCAAAAACCTAAGTACACAGTGTTGTCTGACTTTACATTACAGCATACAGGT
>VYZQ01059876.1:58451-84380 GCA_013400655.1 Mystacornis crossleyi
TTTTAAGCTCTGTGATTATCCCAAGAACATTAACTATAAATTAAATTGTTACCCATCAGAACAGCCTACGACAAAAATCTGATATTCCAAATATTAACATTATATTCAACTTTTACAGAAAAATTTTAGCACTTAAAGTTTTCCAAGTAAGTCTAACGGGAAAAACATTGTTGTGCATTTAGCTTGCGAATTCACCTTCACACCTAAATTCAGGTGTACCTGTAAGAAAATTCTGATCCTGTGTTAAAAGACCTCCACATCTTTAATCAAAAGTTGAATACTGGTTAGAACACTCAGCAGTAACATTTTAGCCTGTTTCATGAGAACATAAATTCTCATGAATTCTCATGAAATTCTCGTATCTCAGAGATATCCCCTGCCTGAAATACTTGGATAAACAATTAATTGTATTTTGCTAAGAAATGCAGTGATTTTGAGTATCTTAAAAGCAGAAGTCACATACAAACCTACAGGTATATGAAAATTAGTTTTAGAGAATAGTATTTGCTTCAGCAAATTTTTGAAATCAGAGCAGCTGACATTAGACTCCACAGCTCAGCATCTTGACACGAAGGTAGAGGTTTCATTGAAGTTGGTGAGAGAGGTTTTAAGATAGCTGATTAAACTATCTTCTCTCAAAATGTTTAAATTTCTTGGTAAATTAAAATTACCAAATTAACGTCTTTCATCTAGCTGTATCATCTACATCACAAATAAATTACACTTACTAAAATACTATAGTATTATCTAGGAGTTTTTAAAATTAAGTACTCATTCTAAGATTATGTAGTTTAAAAGAAATCTGTAAGAGTTCTTTGCAGTTGAAATTCATTGTTTCAGAGCTGGTGCTAGGATTAAGTTTGGTTGTTTAGGTTTTGTTTATTTTGGGGTTTTAAAAAACCACCTTCTAGGTCTGTGCATGTAAGCAATTCACTAAATTACAATTCACTAAATGACACTGTCACCTCACAAATTGAGTGAGGGCATAGAAACAAAGTTGGCATCCACCTGGCATTTCACATAAATATGCTCCATCAAATGTTATATGACAATTACTGTCCCTTGCTTTTACAGTAAGTATAAAAGCAGTTCTGTCTGCCTTAGTCTGTTCAATTTACTCTCCTCCTAGTAATTACGATAGCAGCACAGTTAGATAGTTGTAAACTATTTAATGACTATTTAAAAGCCAGAGCTATTCACTAACACATTCACACGTTTCCCAGCACAGGCAGTATATCTGAACTTTCCAGCTCCTGCTAGAAATTCCTTCTTGCAGTTAGTGTAAGAGCTCTGTTGTACCTGTGTTTGCAATTTAAAGGCACTGCACAAGTTATTTAACGTGTACCTACTCTACACTGATCTACCAAGGCTCTTCAGAGCGTTTACATCAGCAAACACTGATACCTTCAGTATCTTCAGCTCTATTAAGCAGCAATATTAAATGCGGTTGAGGCCTAGATAAGATTTTGTTAAATCTCACCAGAGACTTCCTCCATGCCTCTCTCTGCAGTGATGAGTTCAGATTATAAAGTTCCCTGATATACACATTATATCCACATGGGATAAGATGAATTCACATTTCTATTATACCATCCTGCTAAGAGAAGGAAGACATCCCCCCTAAAGGTCAGATCACCACACAGAGGTCTCAGATTTGACATGATGAAAGAGAGCATGGCACCACATCAGTGGTCCAGGAGGACTGGAAATTCTGAACGAAACTTTAAGAGCCTTAATGTAAAGTAAACTATCAGGCTGTAGTACTGTACATACAAGTATTTATGTCCATTGAATAGGGCAACGGGTGGAGGGAACCTATGTAAAGCTTCCTCTTATGCTAAAGCAGCCTAAGAAGTCATCCAGGAACAAGGAATTCAAGACAAGAAGCTGCACACAAACACAGCCCCAACATATGCATTAGCTTCCTTAGATAAATTACTTTGATTCTACCATTAGAATGGCAAACACTCTATTTTTTATGATTTCTAACTAACATCCATGAATTTCCCTAAAACAGAGCAGTTGTGGGATTTTTGAAACAGAATTCAAAGACCAACCGTTCCTTACCTACAGAAATTATTTAATGACCCAAACGATTCACAAACAGTCCATCTACATATGGGGGAAGCTTATTGGTAGACAGCCAAGTACAATTATCCCTTATGAGGAATTAACAAACCTCCTTTTTCACAGGAAAAATGTTTCTTTCCTAGTATTTGACAAGTGTTTCACACAGTTCTAATGCTTTACAGCACTCCCTATTTAACAAGGAACAGAATAGATTACAGTCCCTTAGTGGAAATTATCCATGCCTAAATTTAAATTGACCCTGAACAAATATTTGCAACCTGCCCCTGTGCAGTGGTACCAGTTACTCCCTTCCCTACAACAGAGCTCCCGGGGAAGGCAGCAATCAAACGCTGCCTCAGCACTTCAACCAGACTGCAGCTCTCTCCCAAGAGGCCGTGGGGAAAGATGACAGAGTAAGACAATTCTGCCATCTGCACTTATCCAGCACACCAGAGCTAGAACATCCCACACAGAGATCCCACTCATCACTGCCAACTTCTTCATGCTCAGCAATGGTTATTTCTGTGGAAGAGCACTGTGACCAGAGCTTCCAGCCTGGAGACTCTCCTCCACTGACCCTCACTGAGTCACAGCCTAGTGTAGAGGCAGCTTCAGAGAACATGAGACCTCTGTTCTCCAGAGGGCATTGTTAAACTGGTGCTCTCACAAACAATGGAAGCTTTAAGGCCACTGACACAGGATTCTGCAGTCTGGCAACTGAAACATGAAACATTCAAAACACGGTCAACAAGAGTGGATATTTGTTACTAACACAATTTAGCGGCAAATTATAGTTGAACTTGTGATTGTTGGCAGAGCAGCCATTCCTGCATTAATTTCAAGTAAGAGTTGGCAAAGTTGTCAGCAAAGGCCAGGGCTGGGAGGCAAAAAAAAATTTAAAGAGTGAGCTCTGGTGGAACAGGGTCCCTTTTGTGGGAGGAATGGTGGGCAGAAGGCTGCTCAACTCTGCTAACATTCCCTGGATCAGATTTTAAAACCGTATAGAGTCTAAGCCAGTCAAATCTGATCCCCTAAAAAGCAGGAAGTTAATGAGGCAAGTCAAATACCACGCAATCATAGAGCACCCCACATCCCCAGGTGTCCAGAAAACAAGTGCCAGAAAATCCAATGTCACAGCACTCGTTATTATTTCTGTGGTACTGTAATTAGCAAAAGAGAATATAAGCAGCACTGGCCATTCCCGATACTTGCAGACCTCTCTGGAGACCCTCCGCCATCTCACAAGCTCATTTATTTTTAATAGCAGAAGACTCATACACACATTTTGAAACAGAGTCAAGGTTAATTTAAGTTTTTTCTTTAAAAATACCCATTCTTTCTGAACTGCACAGTGTTCACTGTGGTACAGAGACATTTCCTTTGCTCTCCTGTCCTGAAACTGAAAACAAGAAATATAGTAATATAGCAAATACCCTTAAAAATCTATATATACACACACAGAGACACTGAACACACAGAGTCACTTTCCAAACATAGTCCACAGGAAAAAAAGGACAGAAAAGTCATGCTAACACAATCACCTTCATTCTAGGACTGTTTATTTAGACTGTTTTAGTTTCTGCTGTTAAACTGTTTAGTTTTCTTCTAGGAAAAGGACAGTAATTCCCCACCACTGCACAGAGATGTTAATTGTTTGTTACGAATCTATCTGCCATCAAATACTTCCATCTGGCTGATACAGAAGTTCCTTACCCATGAAAACTTTAAATTTAGAATTTCAACTAGGAGCATTACGAGCAGCCAGAAGGCCAATAATTGTAAAAAATAGCATAAAAGGGCTTTAGCATTTCTCAAAGTACCTGTATGTTCTAAACATTCTTTGTGGCTGGACAAGAGACTTCCTTAGTAAGTTGGGAGGGAGGGAATTAAGAGGGCAGTGAGAGAAAGGATAGGAGAGCCCTAATTATTTCATTAGCAGATATAAAAAGAGTCAAGATTAAATTTAAAAAGTCATCTATTAAAAAACACGTGCAAGCGGACTCTTAATCAAACAGGGATATTTTCCATTGGTAAACTGAAAAACATGTTCTTTTTATCAAAGCTGGGAGCGGGCTGACTGCGAGTGCAACAGAAATGCTTGAAAGCGGAGATGCACAGACAGCTGAGATACAAGGCAAAGAGGCATTTGATAAGACAAAGGGAAGGATGTTACTGTCAGCAGGCCACATGGGAGCATCCAGGAAAACAACAGTCATAGCTACTAACATAATCCTTTGAATCAAAGGACTTCTGTAAAACCAAAAGAATCTCCCTGCCAACATTTCCTGAGATGTGGGTTTGCTGTAATAAAGAGAAATCCTCCCATGGTATGTGACTGTAATCCTTGACCTGAGCACACTGCTCCTCCAGAGCATCTCCTCTCGCTCTCAGGCAGAAATGATTGTGAGTCTAGTTCCAGATATCCTATATTCCTGTACAACACCAAAAAGTTGCAGTAGCTTGTGTAATGCTAGCACACTCTTTTTTTCCCCCCATATGAAGAATTTAAACAAAGGGGACAAGCAGAAGTATTTTAAGAGGAAGCAAATTCACACTACTGTGCGTGAACTTTCTCCTGCATGCACCATTTTGCACAGCAAAACTTCTGCTCTGGTACACCTGATCTGATAAAGTCACTTAAACCCCAGGTACTATGGGAAAAAAGCCTCCTGTCATTCATACTTTTGACTTGACAAGGCTCACCTTCAACATTTAAGTCAGAAACAGATCTTTTCAGCAAAGCCACTAGTTCTGTCATGATTTTTAGGAGCATATGAAAAAGCTAGACACACTATTTTGGAAACAGTAGCGGGAAGAGTAGCTCTTTAAAGCTAAATCTAGTAATACATAGCATAACTCTTTTGATACATGTGAAGTACTTAAAGGAAGTTCAGGACAGATCCAGAATTAAGGTTCTGGATGCGAATAGACAGTCCTTACCAGGACAATGGATAAACACTTCAGAAAACTTGTAAAAAAAGTTATACTACAGTTTTAGAAAGTTTAGAGTTCACTGTATCTAGAATAACATGCCTATTTAAGATGATACTGATGTTAGCAATCACTTTTAGTTAATTGAGAAACCTTTCTGAAAGAGATTTTTTAATCTACTAGTATTTTAATCTTGCATTGCTCACTTCATACTTGAAAAAACTCGTCTACTTGACTCCAAGAATACTTCCTGTACCAGATTAGAAAAAATTAATTAAAACAAGAAGCAATGCGAGTCGTTCACTTAGCACATAAACAAGATAAAGTACTAAGATTATTAAAGCCTTACAGTAAAGCAAGTATTATGAGGCAGAACACAAACAACCATTAAGAATTACAGAAGCAGCAGTACTTTTATACTTATTTGCCATTATGTGGTTTGTTCCCCCGTCATTTCCCTATACTATGGAATTCTACAGTGAAAAGCATTTGGAAATAAACAAGTTGTATGAAGGACTGTTCTGACAGAAGTGTTAAAAATAAGTTTCTAGTTATGAAATAGACAGGACCTACACCAAGTCTCATCACTTACAAAAATATCCCATTGGCTAGGTCCTAAGTTGTTAACCAATGCATATGATCCTGCACACAAAATTTATGGACGCTTTTCCAAGTTAACATGAAAGAAGGAGTCCAAATTTATTTTAGAGGGAACCTTCAAGTCCTCTTAACAGTCCTTTACTCCAGCTGTAAGAACCAAACATGTTGTTTGTGGTTGCTTTTTTATCGCAAGAGAAAAACACTGCATATTTAGAAAGAAAAAGCAATTTGCATTTTATTGTAGTATCAATACATTAACCACGTTTTTGATAACAGTCTTCCTCCTTTAAGCATGGTAACATCCAAGTGATGGTCAGCTTAACATCCAGTGGCAGCTGTCCCCTGCTTATGAGCTGTTTCACTGCCTGTACATCCTTTTGGTCGCTGTAAATTGGACTATGCACTTTAGTAGTCCATACCTCCCAGCCAACAGATAAAAGCAACAGACCCTTCTGAACTCATGCTGACCATCTCAGCAGCATTCACAATATATTTGTCTATTAAGGTTAAAAAGCCTGAAAAATAAAGACAAACACTCTGACAGTGCAGCTTTATCACGCTGTCAGTTTAACCCAGTAAGAACATGTGCAACCATTAAATAAGCTCAGTGCAGTAGCTTAAAATAGTTTCACATGCCAGCACAAATAACAGTTTGCTAAGAGAACAAACAATAGCCAGAGCTGGCTGGCTGACTGAGTGGCATGTATGTGTGAAAAACTAGAGTCTCTTTTCAATTTCACAACCTAAATGTATTTTCTGTATTTGTGTCAAGTCTGCTCAGAAGTCTGCACAAAGTAGAAGAACCCCAAGTCTAATTAGCTATCTATTAGTATAAAAGGCAGTTTGTTCCATGTAAATTCAGCAAAGAACTAACATATTTGCTTTGTTTTGCATTTCAATATAATTACCAATTTTGTTTTAAAACACCAGACCTTACTTGGAAAGCCTGTTTGGGGTAGTGAAGGGTCAGGAATTAGTTCAGGCTCCTGAATGTCTTTTATGAATTCAAACCCTTACAAACACCAATCTGTATCCTTTGACAAACTATTTATTACTTCTTTGGTTACTCTTTGATACTGCTCCATTCCATTAGCACAGTGCTACAGAATCATATAAAAGCAAACAGATAAAGCTAAGGAGACAGTAGCACTGAAGACAGCAGGGTCTTTCCACCAGATTATGGATATGTGACTGAAATTCACAACTGACTGACCTCAACTCTTAGTTTCATACACACTATCTCTGGGAAGGATGGGTGGAAAAGGGAGGAGTAGTGGAGAGGCCCATACAGGAATGAGGAACAGGAAAAATGCAATCATGTTATCAGAGCCAATCCCTTTCCAGGGTTTATATACATCGTTTGTAGGAAATAATTGATGTAAGAGGAAAAAAACCCAAATACGTTCTACTAGATCAAGTCTCTCAAACCATGGGGGCTAGAGTTTATCGACTGAGAGCTTAAAGAGTTGTCTTACAAACTACCACCAAGCATAACTTGATACACATAAAGCTATATTGGTGGCTTAACTTAACGGTAAAGTTGTATCTGTAAACGTATTCACGACAGGGTTAGTATCCCCGCATCTTCAAGGCTGTTAAGACAGTGAACTGCTCAGCCACGTGCCCCATCCCTTTCCACAAGTATGCTCTCACACTTGTTTAATTAACCACCCCTCCGACACGTCCACGGGGTGGTGGTGCTCCCGCTTCCCGTGCGTGCTCCCCCTACGTGCTGCAGAAACCTCCCCAGGATCAGCTCCGGGCCGCGGGGCTGCCGTGCGCCCCAGCCCCGCACACCCCACCAGCGGCCGCCACCTCCGCACCGGGGCCTCCGACGGGGATTTCCAGCGAACGCGCCCAGTAAACCTCCCGACGGCCTCCTTCCCTTCCCCGGGAGAGCCCCCCGCCCGCTGCCCTCCGACGTGGCCAAGCCGGCAGGAGGAAGGGTGAGAGCAGGGGGAGAGGCGGCGCAGCGCGACCCGCGGCGGGGCTGCACCGCCCGGCCGCCGCCGCCCTGCGGACGCGTTCCCCGGCGGCCGGGGGCGGAGGTCACCNACGGGCAGCCCCGCGAGGGAGAGAGCGGGCGGGGGCCGCAGCGCGGGGGAGGCGGCAGCGGTACCGGGCCCGGGGCGGCGGAATGACGAGCCCGGGCGGAACCTGCGCGACACCTTTATGAGCTCAGCGAGGAGATGGCGGCGGCGGCGGCGCTCTGCGCGCCCGCCGGCTGCAGCGCCCCCTGTCGCATGGGAGGACGCCCTACATTCCCCTCCCTCCCCTCACACCGCGACCCCGGCCCGGGGCGGCGCCTCCGGCGGGCCCGAGTCACCCCGCGTGACCCGGCGGGGCGGGGGGACAGGGCCGGGGAGTCAGTTCTGTGGAGAATCCCGATGGAAAATTATCCATAAAAAGTGCAGTTAGCCTTTTCTCGGGGAGGAGGGGATCGCCCCCCCGCTCAGCGGGGTGCTCGGGGCGGGCTCTTCCCCTCACACCGCGGGGTGAACGCCAGGCGGTCCCCGCCGCCCCTCAGCCCCACGCGGGCGGTGGTCTCAGGCTGGCTGGGGAGAGCGGGAGATACTCCGTGAAAGAGCGACCACCCGCCTCGCTCCCGTCCCAGCGCTGCCGGTGTCCCTCTGTGTCCCAAAAGTCTGGAAATGCAGTCACGGAACGTGGCGAGAGCGGAGGCGCTCCCGGTCCCGTCGGCGGCTTTGCTCCCGCTGCCGGAGGGGGTGCCCCGGGGTCCTGGCGGTGAGGATGACCCAGGGCGCGGGCTGGTGGCAGCGGTGTGGCCCAGGTTCCGTGAGGATCGTCAGTGCCGATTGCAGCAGGCAGCGGCATTTGTGAACACCCTCACGGGGGTCTTGGGACGGAGGTGAGAAATGCACAGTTTCCCTTTGGGAATTTGGTGCCCGGCTGGCCGCTCCCCCCATCGGGATGAGAGCAGAGCCAGCAGTCACGTCCACATGGTACCCGAGAGGAAACCCCAATCAGCCTCTGATCCATAAAATACGTGTTTGTTTCAAGCAAAGGTGCCTAAAGGAATACTTCTTAACAGTGTGCAAAATCAACGTAAAAAAAAAAAAAGTCAACGCACTTTATACTTCAGTGATTTCATTTACAAAACGCCCCAGCAACACTATGTATGATTAAAATCTTTTAAGGTTTAATGATTCCCAATGCAATGTATTTAGGGTCCAGTTTTGTGCCCCTGACATCAGTACACACAGGAGCAAGGTCTGATCCACTGTATTTTCCTCATAGTTTTAGTTTAAAAATCTAGGACTAGGTGTTCAGGATCAGTAATCTGTCCTTCCACTTCTGATTCCCCTGGGTATACTAATTTACAGGAGCTGATCAACCAGTTCTAAGTTTTAAACACAGAAGGCAATGCTCTCATTTTTTTCCTAGTATGGGTGGCATGAGCTGTTCATAGTGAAACATAAACATTACTAAATAATCACCAATGCTTAAATAACATTCTTAAAAGTAAACAGGAAATATTTCCATTCTTATAAGCACCAAATCCTCACTGCTTCCTCTAATTTTTCACTTCTTTATGAACTGCTGATATTCTTGTTATTCAGGAGGTTTCAGTTATTTTGGCTTTTACGAAACATGCTAACATTGTACCTTTGCCAATGACCTAAACGACTTAAAGCAGATGACCTAAATTTAGAAAAAAAATAATTGAAGGTTAAAAAACAAGTTGTTTTTTTTTTTCCTGGAAAATCCTTTGGAGAGCAGTGATTGGCCACACACCTGCTGCAGCAGAGTCACTACATGCAGTCAGGTTTTGTTTCAACCAGAGTCAAAGGTGGTTTGTAACTGAAGCGAGAACATGGAGCTTCGACTGCTCGTGTCACGACTGCACTCACGTGAATGTCACACAGAATCAGCTGCTAATAAAAACGACATTACTGGCATTGACATTGTCATTGTCAGTAAAATGTAGAACTGAGCTCCCAGAGAAAATCCTAGCACTAAGTCAATCAGAAAGTTCAGTAGGAATCTTATGGCTCCAACTTGTTTTGTGAAGAAAGAGTTCTGCCACTATTCTGGTGTTTTGAGAAGCCTATCAAACCATGATAGGCTTACACTGGTGGATAAATTACCTATGTGGTTTAGAAACTCCTTTTTGTAAATACCAAGCCTCCCCATTCTGTATCTTAAAAAGCAAATTTATCCCAGGAAACTTACCCCAGAATGAGACTTCAGGGGTGTGTGAGGATACACCGTGTTACAAATGAGATCTGTGGGATTTGGGTTCTTCTAGAGTCTGTGGGCACACCTACTCCTAACCTGGGGTTCCTACAATCAAGTACATAATCTTACCCTCCTGTTTCCCACAGGAACCAGTGCTTAAGGAATCCAAGGACCTATGTATAACTGTATGTATAACACTGTTGACACATGCAGATCTAAAAACCAGCTACGGTAACTTCCAGCGTGTTTCACCTCCCCCGAGCAATAACATAACTTGTGCTCCTCTTCCACTCCTGTTTTTCCTATTTTTCTGCTGCTCACAGGTAGCATTATTTCCCTCAAAGCAGCGGGCCTGTGTTTTCTCTAAGTCACTAAAGGAAAAGATCCACAAATAATACACACGAACAAAAACTCCACTCTTCAGTTTTACTCCTTGATTTTCTTTTTCATACATTTTTTTCTGTTTCTCTACCCTAGAACCCTAATTTCCTTTCCTTCAGCTTCTCTGTCCAAATTTGTTCTTCATTCTCTCCTTCTAATGACCAGACTTCTGCAGTTGGAAATATACTGGCCAGTTGTTTATTCCAAAAGTGCTTAATCCCTGCTGCCCCTGCTACAGCTTTTAGCATTAAAATTACTTTCTTAACAACACGTAAAACAATTATTTTTTTATGCCTGCAACATTTCTCTTTACATAAGAAACAGAATTTAATATTCCAGTCGTGGTTAATAATATCTGAAAGATGTTGCTTTGGTAAGCTCTTAAATATGGGCCAATAGGGTATAAATTATAATATACAAACACATAATCTAGGGGATTTATTGTCAGGACCAAAAGAAACAAGAGTCTAAGAATGTACATTTGGGAGATGAATAAGACATTCTCTGTTTGCCACTAGGATTGAGGTCAATAATATCCACTTTAAAGCAATTAACCCAGCAGGATAAGTGACGTGAAAATTATCATGCTGAAAGGCTAATGGGCTATTAAATCCATCTTGCTTCACCACTGATGGGCATACAGAATTAATCCTCGGATTAGGTATATCGGCTCGGTGGTAAACTGCTACCTCAATATTTGTATATGAAGGGTTTTCTGAAAATCCTAGGAAAGAACACAGCCAGAATATTCACTGATATGCTCTATTCAGTCCTCTGAGCATAAATTAGTGTGTCTGTGCCTGGCCTTATTCAAGCGGTAGCTTTTTATTAATGAATAGATACATTTTGGTAAGAGATCAGAACAGGAGAAAGTCATAGTAATGATTATATAAATCATACTGCCTGTTGACAGTTATTTAACTCTGGACAATTTAATGCAAGAAAATGGTCAGACAAATATGATTGAATTACAACATTATCTTTACTTGTAATGCCATTTCCCTTGGACATTTCCCACCCACAGCCATGACATTAACATAGTAAAGAAAGGTAAATGATGGAAAGCCCTGCTCTTACCCATTACAGATGTGAATAAGAAACTGGCCTCACAATAAAGAGAAAGGCACAGTCGCATCATCTTGAGATTTTTGTAATGAACAAGTTAGTGGTCTATTTTTTTAATGTCACGTTTTATTTGTGTGACATACACCTAATTCATTTGGAGTAGCATGAGGTAGGAAATGATTTTCAGTCAACATATGATTCTCTTCCTGCTTTCTAGATTGGCCAGTGATGTTGAAATGTTACCGATATTTCAACCTTGCCCCTTTATTTGACACAGTTCTTGAATTTCCATCATGTCTTAAGTGCACAAGATCATATCCCAGTTTGTAATCACAGACTAGGTAGTGGAAAGAACATGCCTATATACCGTTGCAGTGAAGGCAAAATATCTGTCATAGGAATATCTTGTATGCAAGGTGAATGCATTTAATTTTAAAGTTCATCTTTACAGTACATTCATTTTTAGAGTATGTGCCAATGTTTCTATGACTGATTTTTGTTTTGTATTGGTTTATCAGTAACCTGTAAGACCCCGTAGTTGAATGATGCTTTATAAACTGTCACAGAAGTTTTGGTAAAATGATTGTTTCATGCATCCTTTCAGAGGAACATGCCAGAGAACCTTTTAAACCACAGAATGAGTATATTAATATTTGAGTAAATTCATATATAACAGCAATAGAAATATAATGTTAAGTCATATAATATTTTACTTTTGCTGGAACATCCCACAGGAATGTTAGCAACACACAAGGCAGCACAGAGTCTATGGGTAGAAGAAAGAAGTTGTGGACTGATAGGAACAAACTGAGAAGGATGCAAAAAACCCCAACTTTTGGAGAGAAACATGTGAAAGACATAACTCGATGGTGAAAAGATAGTCCAGCTCTTAACTGCTGGTTCTCAGTTAGAAGAGGGAGAGACAGAATCTAAACAGACATCTAAATCCCAACAGCTTCTGTAGTATTTGGGTACATAAAGTACTGAACCAGAAAATGCTTTCCCAGCCCTCTGAGCAGGAACAACTTAATTTTCACATTAAAGTTTAAAAACTTAAGTTATTTCTTGACATATAAATGAGATTTGTATTTAAAGCCCAGTGTATTTTGAAGTTCAATTCTTCAGTATCTTTTCCACTTGATAATGGGCATTTCCTGCCTGTTTTCTGTAAAACTCCCATGGGAGTGAAGAGAAGCCTTTGTTCCTTTCCACTAATGAATCTAAATTATTGATTAGTTAGTCTAATTTGTGGAAACTGCTATTGGTTAGTGCTGTCTTAGAAGTGCCTTAGATTGGTCAAAAAGAATTACAGGTAATTTCACAAATATCTTCAGTGAGGGAAGGAATATTAAAATAGATAGGAGAAATAGCATATTCAGCCAATGTTCTTTTATTTGTCCACACTTTACAAAACTCACATATTCTTCATACTTCCCTAGAATTTTATTTATTTTAACAAACATCACTTGAGGGCTGATTTGGGGAACACTAGAGTAGAATTAACTGTTCTGAGCAGACGTCTTTCAGTGCTTGTGGTAATCCTGAAGGAGTGTCAACAACTGGAATCTGGAAAACAGGTCCATAACTTTCTAATTCTCTAAGGCAACCTGATTATATAAAGAATGAAAAAGGACAAAAAGAAAGAAAAAAAAGTGCACTGAGTCACAGTTGCAAAGACAAGTCACGAAATACCTGTCATGCACTGCATGATCTGAAACACTGAGATTGTAAATCAGTGACTCCAGTGTAGCAATGTTTGAGTCTTGCCTGATAAACAAAGTTTTGTACACTCCACTGCAGAAATCAATGAATATAACAAGTGTCAGAATAGCTAAACATCATGGAAACATCCCTTTGGACTTGAAATGGCATGAAAAAGAACAGAATCTTCGAGGAAAGCAATGGAGATGGACATAACAAGCGAGGGAAATTTAGGAAATAGAGCTTTTAGATGTCAGACATTCAAATAGAAGAATACAGAAGATAATCTTTGTCATGTGAATATGGGAAAATTAAGTTTTTCAGTCACCCCATTTCTGAAAGAAAATATTTTACTGGACAACGACAAAAAGACACCTGATTCTATGACCTTTAGTGTAATGTTTCTCACTACTGTAATTTTAAAATCTGAGATGTCACCAAGATTTTTTCCATTAATCTTTGAGAATTTGTCCTGTTCAAACTGCAGCGAGAAGGGCTTTAGGATTGGTACATTAACAGATAAAAGTAAAAGCACTAACAAGATGCACAACAGACAAAAAGATCCCCCAGAGAATGTAGCACAGGCTCCTGCAGTTGCAGTGAGTGGATATGGATAATCCCTCATAGCTGCAAATAACCCTCTTGGGGGAGGTTTTCTGGAGGAGAAGCCTCATCTTAATCCATACATGGGAAAAATAATGCACAGTCTCTCCATGTCATTTTCTTCAGAAGTACAAAAATAAACCTTCAAATTGTTTAGAATAACTAGTTTAACAAGAAAAATGAATCCCCTGGCATTCAGGCCTCTTGTACCTTCTCCTGTGTATCAAGAGCACCTGCAGTGTCTTGCCTTGAACTGTTTCTAACACTGCAAGCCATACTTGTAGTTACAAACAGCTGTAAAAAAATTAAGGTTTCTTTCAAGAATGCATTCTCTGGTGAAGTGGCAATGACAGACACGTATCTTGAAAACAATGTGTGGGAATTTCAACTGAGAAAGTTGATTTTGAAAACATTTGTCAGTTAAAAAAACTCTTTTTTAACCAGGAGATAAGAAGGAGAAATGCTTATCTTCATGTGACTTAACCAAAATGACTTGACATGAAAAAGAAGCGTTTTTCATTACATGACAGGAATGTTTCATATTTACTAGTTATATGTTTAAATAAATTTTTTTAAAAAACAAAAACAACACAACAAAAATCCAACAATAAAACAACCATCAGAAACAAATGAATAATCAAGATGTGTTGTGCACAGTTATAGTCCATGTACTGTGTTCTGGAAATGGAAAAAGAGTAAGTGTTCAGAACATTATTGCAGCCTGAATAGAACAAAACCTTGTTTTGGTTTGTGGACAAGCAAGAAAATTAATAAATACTCTGAAACAGCACAGTGAATGAAAGATTTGGGATAACAGCAGTAGAAATATCAGTGCCTTACTGACATAAACACAGGAAGTTGAGAAATACACCCCTGATGTGCTAGAGATTTTATACAAAGGGAAAAAACCCACCAACAAGGTCCTCTAGGCTACCATGGATAAGGAAAATTGGTAGTGAGAAGGAACCTGACAGTTAATAAATCATCACAAATATGGAAACAAAAGTATTACAGAAGCTGTTAGGGAAGCATAGTATTTCTTACAAAGTAGGATTTTTAATCAAGTCTCTTGTAATTGTTACAGTTTATAACCCTGTTAGTATTAACTTTTTTAGATCTCTCTTTTCAGTTTACCCCAACTTTCCTGAATTATCAAGATTCACTTTATGAATACACAGAGGTTTTACATCCTGCTGCTCTTTGTATGTGGTTGTTTCAGACCCCAGTGCTTTTTTAATTAAGGTCCAGCTTTCCAATTGTTCTGGTTTGATGTATTCATAGCCAGCTTATAAATACTGCTCTGAAACCTTCGGGTTCTTGTCCCCTCCCTGCACATCCCTCTGTGCCCACAGATATCTGCACAGCTGCCATGGGGACACGTGCAGGCAGGAGATAGAGGAGATGGAGGAGCTTTGTGCATTGCTGCACACTACGGCTTTGCTGATTAGGAATGTAATCATTCAAAACTAAACCAATTTAAGCAATGCAACAATTAAAACCGAAAGGTTTCATAGTAATTACTGAAAAGTTTCCATTGATGCTGACCTAAGCATTTGCCAGGTAAACTCATTTTACACTCCTGTACAGAGAGCACTGTTCAAACCCACCTGCCAAAAGGCTTAGTTCTTTCTGTATTTTCTCATTATAAACAGTCAGTGAATGTTCAGAGTACTCTCTGCAGTCTCAGCTTTGCTCTGAAGCACCATGTGTTTCGTTTCTTTGCTGCAGCCTCTCAGCATTGCCAGGCAACGCCCACAATTGCCCTCGGTCCTCTCGAGAGCCAGTGTCATCCCCTTGTATAATGAAATCCAAATAACCATTTGTCACAGCTCTTTGGAATGACATCTTCATGTTAAATGATCTATTGTTATGCTTCAAAACTGGAAGTTATCTTGAAGCATAAAATTATTCCTTGCAGGTTTCAAAAATATCTAGTAAGAGTCAGATAACTCAGTGGTGTGTATGGTCACCAGCAACAAATCCTTTCTGCAACATGGGGAGTTTTTCTCTAAAGGAAAATTTTGAAGCTTATTCCAAAGTTTATCAAATTTTATTATTTTTGTTGTTATCATCTAATCCCTGATGTTTTTGGTTACTAGGAAATGATGAGTATAGTAATCCAATCAAGAAAAAAAAGTTCAAACTTATTTTTAAATAGCCTGGTTTTATATATGAGATCAACCAAATTCAACGTGATACATGATCATCTCCCAAACACTTGATCTTATAGCCGAGCTTGCAGTGGGCAGTTGAAATAACCAAGTAGGAACTAATAAATTCAACAAGAAACTTTCAAAGAAATAACCCATGAAATAAATGACCTAATTCTGAAACCTGGGAATAATCAACAGTTTGCTACTGGTCTAGATTTCCATGAACTTCAACAGTCTGCCTGCTGGTCATACAGCACACAGCCTGAATCAAGGAAATCCTCACAAACCTCGCTTGGACATCGTGCCTGCCGTCACGGGACACTGTCAGGGCAGTTTCCCAGCAGCTGGGGGAAAAAAGTGCAATGCTGTGGGTCTTGAAGTGAAACTGTGGGGGTGTGGGCATCTAAATTCAGTCTAAAGTAATCAGAGCAGCAGTAGAAGCAATAATGATTTGCCTTGGGGGGATCTGCTAAGTGTCAATATGAATGTCATCCTTTTTTTTTCCTTCTCCAGTTGTTGTCTCATTGCCTGGTGGCCACAGGTTGTTGAAAACTGCCTGACTGAACACATGCTGAAATAGCATCACATGCTATCTGAGATAGAAATTAAATATTTAACATATATTTCTACTGCAAAAGCCACATGAAAGAAAACTGAACTGCACTCTGATATTATAAACAGAAAATGACAGGGGAATCATTCAAATCTAAACCCATCAGCTCCCTAGTAATGAAAGCCTAATCAAATTATAAAAGTAGCTCTCCCAAGCTCACTGCCACAGTCGTTAGTGGATCAGAAGGTCTACGTAATGGAATAGGAAACCTTCAGACACACTTTTAGATTAGGCAACTGTATTTTTCCTGATGGACTATAAAAAATATTTTATAAACATTTCCAGTCCCCATCACTTGAAATTAAAGAGAATAATTTCCATTAACATTCAACTAGCTCAACTAATGAAGCCATTTTCTTTCTGGACTCCTTTCCTTCTTAAACATTGTCTGATGTTGGAATTATTTTCACAAATTGTTTTGTTCTGTTGTCATCCTAAACACCCGCATTTTTGCCAGTAACTGAGAGGATAAAGCTGTGCCTCCTAGTGCTACCGAAATAACCACTAAAGTAACTGGATTCTTTTTATAACAAAGCCAGAACTTTTAAACAAATCCTTGCCCTCTGGTGGTGGGAATGCTTCCCCTGGTTAATCCTCTTACACGACTAACTCTGTGACACTTCCTTAGTTTCAACAGTACTTTCTTAATTTTGCAGACCTGGCTCTGTGAAGGAGATACTCTGCAAGAACAGGTTTCAGAATGCTATCTTTGAACTCCAGTTACTCTGAATTTTCTCTCATAGGTTTAGGTCCAGTGTAGGGCAGTGGTGCTCCACCCATGTGTTTCCTTCAGCCTCGAGGAAAGCACATTGATCTTATATTCCACTTGGCTTAATTGTTTGACCTGGCAATATCCCCTGCATTACCTCAGAGATATTCATCCCAAATCTGGATACGCCCCCACAAAACTGCTGTCTCAACGTGGCAGTGGGTCTATGCTCATTTACTACCTGCTGTGTGGCATCATCCTCTAGAAATGGTCAAGCAAAAGAGAGCTGAACATTTTAAAACTTCCAAACTTAGTAACTTCAGAAACTGATCTCCAGTACCAGTCAAAAGTATTTATTTTCTCCCTTCTCTAAGGTTGAAGAATTGCCAGGGGCACTTTTCCTCCCCACCCAAGTGCACAGTACAGCCTACAAAAAGCCACAAATACGCTGGCATTGACAAACTGAAGATTTTATTCAGTTCTTGGCTAAATATGTGGGAATCATGAAACTCTGGAATCTCCTGCCAGGAGCAAAGGACTACAGCTCACCATTGTCCACTGAAGCAACTTGCAGTAAACACTGTTGCGTTTCTTTGAAGGCAGATATCAAAACATTTTTTAGAACTTTTCCTTCAAGTTGCATATTTTTAGTATTCAGAAATGCTACATAATCATTGGCCAGGTTATTTAAATTACTATTGAAAGTAAAATTTTTAATAGACCCGCCTACCTACTGATGGAAATAATTTTGGTTTCCTACATAAATTAACAAAATTAGGTGCTTTAAACCAAAAGGTTGCCTTCAGGATTAAACTAAAAAGGTCAGGTAACAATTAATCTAAAAATGTTACTCAAATTAGAGAAACAAATGTTGCTCTGATTTATGTAAGCATCCCAGACTAATTAAGGGAAAACACAGGACTGTGGAGCTATTGAGATGCCCCTTAAAAGGGAGCTCTCAAGCATGTTCAAAACTCAATGAAATTTTAATCTCATTTGAATTAAATGCAAAATTCCTCAACATCAATAAAATCAAGATTTCTTCTGATAAAGAACAAGTGAGCACAACTGGCAATGAACAGTTCCAGAGGTAAAGCATAAATTTTGATTTCCATATCAGAAAAGTGAGGTTCTCTAATCATCCCTGGCTGGAGCAACAGGAGCAAAAGATTCAGTGTGTCCAAAATTAACATGTTTTAATACAAACCTGTAAATTCAAGAGCACAGTCCCCAGCACAGCTGCCACAGACTGGCAGAAACATTACACTTATTACACAAAAATAGAAAAGGATGATGATGTTTACCTTCTCCCTAGAGCTACCCTTTTCCCAAAGAAGAGCAGCCCAGTTTTTATGTGCACCATGAGGAGCTGCATTGCAATGTGCCTGTGATTTAGGAATCACCAAGGGCCTTCAATAATGCTCTGATTCTGTCACACAGAGCAGCTGTTCCCACTCTGCAGCCTTACACTACGACAGGGGCTATTTACTGACCAGCTGGTGAACACTGGATCTTTAATTTCTTAGGCAAGCTGAAACGGGAAACCTGCAAAACTAGCGCCATTACATCTGGGGAATTGATCCGGAAAGATAAAACCGATCTGTCCTTGTTAAGAGGTATTTGCTTCTCGACACTAAATGCATCTCTCAATATTAAACTTCAAAGCTCTGATGTAAGACAACCCAAATAGTTCAGAGCTTCTTTAAAGTTACCACAGCACTCAGTAAAGTTAAGGACAAGGAAAAAGTAGGGCTCTTCTAATGTCTGTACTGCATCATCCCCTCCCTCTGCCCTGCAAAACACGACAACACATCTTTTGATGTTTTGAATTTTTCATGGCTTTGTAGAGCAGCATAACACCAGAGCATTTCATTTAAATTTTTGATTTATCGTAAACCCCAAGAGATTATTAAAAGAAATAAAAAATAAATGTCATAAACCAGTCAAAGCTTTGACTTTTCACCAGCAATTTCAAACTCTGAATTAACACAGAGGTAACAGTGAAATTACTGTGTTTTCATCTCCTTCCTTTAAGTCACAGCAACAATTAAGAATTATTCCTGAACTTTTTTTTGTTAAGATAAAATTGCAGCAAAATATCTGGTTATTGTAACCAGAAGCTGCAGTTGAAAGCAAGGGGTAGAACTGGGTGCTCAGTCACATCACTGAACTGCTGAGACACAGGAGCAAAGGCACAAACTGAGAACAGAAGCAACTTAACAACAGTGCATGAAACCATATTAAGAAGTTTTTCACCAATTACTTAGCTGGGACCAATGAAATAGAACTTCTCTTATCTTTCTCAAAATAAAATTACTTCTACAACACTTAAAAAAATAAAAAGGCAAAGGATGTAGATGACAGAAACAGAGTAATCCAAGACTATTCACACACTGGATTCATCTGACATTTGGAGAAAAAGCAAATTTAGGTTACTAGCTTTCATACTGTTTAGTGAGTTTACAAATGTAGTTTTTGTAACAGTAATCATTGAGTTCTTCAATGGGTTGCAAGAATAAACTGTCCTAATTCCTTTCTGTCAGTCATTATTGATACTCTGCTCAACCTATTGTCTCTCTGAAAGATAAATAAAATGTGACTGTGAAAGGAACAACTGCTGAGAGATATAAATGCACTTGTACTCAGTACCAATGCAAGCAGCTGAAAAAGCACTTTTCAGACAAAACTGCCATGGAATTTCATGAACAAAGTTTCTGAGCTGCCATTTTCACCACACTTTGTAGATACTGATTTCTGTAGATCTTACAAATCTTTTAACACCACTTAAATATGATTTACGGCAACTGATTCAAAAAACAAGGAAGAAGGTTAGTAATCAAGTATGTAAATGATCCCACTAGTACAGCTGTAAATCCTGAAATATATGTTGAGTGTCTGAAATTAAAGCACAGATACCATATGAAATGTTTTTCTGACCTTTAGAAACTTGAAAATAGGACACATTTTCTTACAAAAACTTCTTTATCAGTCAAACCTCTATAAAAACCCTTTCTTTCCATGTCCCCAAACTGTCTTTTCATTTGATCTCAATATATTCCATACATGTGCCACACAGTAAATTGATTTATCTTGCATCACTCAGCTTTTGGCAGCACAATATTCAGTAATCCACTTCTCTGAGGACTTACGCCCACATTCCAAACTATAAAGCTACAATTAGCAGATCTTAATTATTTTTAAAGGTAAACTGACTGACATTTACTTCGCCAGCTCAAAATACATATACATGCATATAAAAATAGTAGGTAACTTTGGCTGTAAAAAACCCACTTTCACTATTGTCCTTTTAAAATAGGTAAAGAGCAATAACCTCATCTGGAAACTAAAAATAGCATGAGTAATTTTACCATCTTTTCACATTTTGCTATTATTCCCCTGGAATATAGTGACCTTATTGGCTTTGCTTATGTAAGTGGTAATAGATTGCCTAGCTGGAATTTTTCACTTAACACAAGCAATTTAATGCGTATTTTATGCTGATCTTTCTGCCCTCCTTTTTTGTATTCCAGCTCTCACTCATGTGACCTCCCATGCCAGAGGCAGCAGGAAGGTCTCGCTGCTCTCCAGCCACATCAGCGTTTGACCCTGGGTGAGGTGCAGAGCACCGAGTGCTGGAGACCCTCGGGGGTCACACACAGACTCCTTCTGCTTAAGAACACCAATAAATCTGTTTCCACTGGGTTGACAGAGCCAGCACTCACTGTCACAGCACAGACCTGCCCAGTAACCACAGCTGCAGCCAGGACCTTTAGCTGCCAAGTGTCCTTCCCTAAATCCATCCTGCGGCCCAAAGGCAAAGGATGTATTGCAATGGACAGCAGTATCAAACCTGGATGAATGGCCACCTGCCTGATTCTCCCCCTCATATTAGTGAAGGCAACATTTATTCTTTTACAATCAGTGTTCACAATGGGATAAAGCAGGACACACTTCCTGAACAGCTGTCCTACATCCAGCTTCTTCCTTGCAGGGCTCAGTCCAGTTTGTAATAGACTCTCACTTATTTTTTAAGAAAATTGTTCCAAAAGAGCCACAGTTCTCACACATCTGTTGCCCTCTGGTAGACATGCTGAGTTTCTATGACATTTAACAGGACTGTCATGCAGGTACCTGAGTTATTCCTAAGTGTCTTTCCATTCATTTGGAGTTACATTAAAACAGCTACAGATGCTGCAAACTAAACAAACACTGATTTCACTGAATCAGATACTTCAGTCTTGTGAGTGCTTAAATGAAAATACATACACTAAACAGGAAAAATCTCAAAAAGAGAAAAAGGAGGAAAAAAGAAAAAGCTTATCTTACAGCCTATCATTAAATCATGTTCTCCAATTTCTTTAGGTTCAGGCTTTCATGATCCTTATTTTCACTTATTTCTGATTTTGCAATAGAGGCATTTTTACAAATTTTAAAAATCTTCCAGAGTGTGCTCCAACAACAGAAACCAATGTGCATGGCAAATAAATTTGTATGAAAGCAGTGAGACCTCAGAAATTTGGATCCCCAACAGTGTCAAGATCATCATCATACGATGTTTTCACAAGGTTAAGGACACACGAATCCAGATGCAATCCAAATGCTGATGTTGCATATGTTAACTCATCTTATTAACTGTCCTCTCCAAACAATCTCCAAGGAAGCATTCATGAAACCTATTTCTGTACAGTAAGATTTTGTCACATTATTATTAAACATCACTAAAACCAGTCTCCTGTGATGTACAAAAAACCCTCTCAGCCAGAAGGCAAAAATTCAGACTAAGAGCACTTCTGTTACATTTAGAAAAATGAGCAAAGATTAAACATTGTCCAAAAGGAAAAGACTTTATTTAACACCATATTTGATTTGGAGGTTTCAAGCACTGAAGACGAGAAAAACAAACTGCATTTTCTTTTGCAAATACACCTATATTCAGCAAAGCCATTAATTTTTAAGATAAACCAGAAATGTCTTTTAGCATCTAGTTACTGCTGATTGCCTTTTCAGCTGCCAATCCTTGTTTGGGTTTCGAGTAGTCCCAGGGTCTCCTGTTCTCTGTGTACCCATAGAGCTTCCGCAGTGCCACGCGCGCAGCCTCCTCCTCTGCAGCCAGCAGTGTTTCACCAGGGCCTTCAGCTAGGATCTTCCTATCACTTGGGGAAAAAACCAGAATTACAACCATTTCCGTCATGAAACCCTGAGCACTGCTGTGTACCGTGAATAAAAGACTGTTTTTTCTCCAATGTCTGTGAATACTGATTTCTACACCCATTTCTACACACAACGGAAACATTTCTGTTGGTCTTTCCTGCAAAGGTAAGTGATTGTATATTCAATAATGGAAACTCAGATCAGAAATGTGTCCATTTCCTGGAAGAATAACACTGTTCATTTAGGTTCCTAACACAGCACTGACTCTTCGACAGCATTCCATTTGTTAGCCCTGATAAAAATATGCAAACTCATTACTCTGGTTAGCTTAAACAGGAACTGAAATGCTTTTGTCTTTTCTCCCCCCTGGCAAGGAAGCATTTCAAACTGCTTCATAAGGACTGACAGAGAAGCTCTCTCTGTTATGAATTACGTGCTCAGTTCTGTTTAACAAACACCTGTGGGCACTAAATAGGAGCCAGGAAGGGACACCACAGATTCCAAATGAGAAATAACCAAAGTTCCTTTCTTTTTTATAGAAACATGTTAGAAGGTACAGAAAACAAAGCAGGGTAAAGCAGAACAAGTTAAGGCAGCCTTCCCATATGTTTACCTGCGGCTCCTTTAGGAAAGGAGCAGTAATGTGGATTCTGTTCTGCCCCTCAGGAGCGATGTCACTCCCGGGCAAGAGACCAGGACAAACACTGACCACACCTAACACACGTGCACCAGGGACCACTGGCACTTCCTAAGTCTTGCCTGGACACAGACACGCACATGGCCCAGTTTACAGTGCTGCTGATTTGAAAACTAAAACGCTTCTCTGGAAGTTCAGTGAGTCTCTCTTCCACCCCACCTCCCTTGATGTCTGTGCTTGCCTAAGCCCTGGATACAGCTGTGGTCCCTCCAAAGCCACACCGTTATGCTGTTCCCAAAGTTCCTGCGTCAGGTCACCCAGAGCACACCCAGGCTCTTTGGTGCACTCCGTTTAGCCTCTGGAGCCCTTAAACAGAGACTGTTTATGTATCATCACAGCAAGCTGTGGCCAATGCTTAAAAGGCCCATTTTATATGGAAGTTACTATCAGGTTTCTTTTCTGGAACAACCTGACCAAAAAACATGAGTAGGAAAGTAAAAGACCATCTTCCCTCCTCCCCTCTCCTCCAATTAAACCCACTTAACTTTAAATTAATATTGCACTAACCAGTACAACCCAACAAAGTAGACTGGCAGAACCGTGCTGACTCCCAGCTGCCTGGTAATTCTCGGTTCTGGAGCAGAGATATTCCTCTTGGTCAGTTCTTCCACCAGTAAGCCCATAGGATTTACAACTTCCCAGATTTCAAACAGGTCTTTTCCAATCAGCTGGGGAATAAAAAAGTCCTAAACAAGAATATTTATAAGTTATAATTAATGGCTTGAGATTCTGGTGTATCCTAATGAAAATACAGTATGAAGAGACAACAACGGACAATGAATTACTGAAAGGAATGATGAAGCTGCCTCAGTGCCCCATCCCAGTGCTTGAGTCTCTGATTGTGGTTTAGCCACTGACAGATGTGTGTCCGGGGCAGAGTCAGCCCAGACCCAGGGAAGGGACAGCTCCAGCCTGAAAGAGGAGCTGTGACAGCAGAGGAGTTGGGACAATACAAGGGAACGTGCAAACCCACGAGTCTTTCACCTGTCTGGATCACTCTCGTCTGTAAACTGCTCCTTGCTCTTAGACACCTCTCAATGGTCTTGTATCGGAAAGAACATTTTAACAAACATTTCTCCATTGTAAAACTAAAATAAGTGAAAAGGATGACTGAAACAACAATAGCTGCTAGAACTACTTTGTCACACTGAATTTTAATCGAATATTTTTGTATGAAATATCTTCAGGAGCTTGCACTCCTACATGCAAAACCTATGAACTCATCCCTGTTTATATACAACAGGGTTTTCTAAAATTGAAGATATATGAAATTTCACATGGAATAATTTAATTATCTGATAGTATAGTGCATGGAATATAATGCTTTCCCTTAGCAACTTTCAGAAAATATTAATATCATCATCATAAGCCAAAAGGGTATGATTTTATGTACTTGATCAGCCTTCTTAATGAAAAAAAAACCCACCAAAATCCCCAACCCCGAAAACCCCAGCTGACCACCCCCCAAAACCAACAGATCTCATTGTTAAATTGTCTTGTTACAGGTACTGTCAAACTTCTGCCAACCTCCCTGGATCTCTCGCCATCCGAGTACAAACCAGCATTTGATGAACCTACCCTGACAAAGATCCCGGTTCTCTCGGGCCCGCTGCTTTCCAGCAGGGCTCCTATCACGGCGAGGAACGTCCTCTGCAGCACATCTGGTGGGGCAGGAAAATCCCTGCAAAGCGCCAGGTCCTGTACGGACAGGTTTTGAGCCACAGAAGAGACAAGTTCCTGACTGGTAAGAAAATTAACAAGTGCTTCTATGCCCTTTGCAGGTAACTCTGGGTAGGCGCCTTCAAAGCACTGCGCCAGGTAAGCGCGGGCGAAGCGCAGCCCTTGCTCCGCGAGCTCGGTGTTGTCCTGCAGCTGAAGAGCGATCGCGTCCTTGTCCAGCCCCAGCTGCCGGCGCCTCGCCTCTTCGCTTTCGATGTAACAGGGATTAACAAACGCAGTCTTGAGAAGGTCCAGAGCGAAGCTTTCCTGCAGCCGGTGGCTGAAGGCCTGGACCTCCGCGTGGTAGTCCCAGTTGGGCTTCTCGGACCTGCGGGCGCGGAAAGGGAACCAGCTCAGGAACAGAACGCGTGACGCGTCCCCCGCCACTCGAAAGGGAACGAGAAATGAAATTGCGCTTGAATACCAAACCCAGAATTTCAATCCCTGGGGTCAGACACTGTCAGTTCCGCATCACCGTCTGTCTGCCCCGTTGAACTGGGGCTACGCCAACCTGCGGAGCTCAACCCATTCTGCTCCACAGCGTGACCAGACGGGGTCACAACATTTCGATTGTTGCGATTTCCCCCCTTTCTGGGGCCGTCGCACCCCTTCCCCGAGCCCCGCCCGACCCTCCTCGCCGCTCACCGCCGCTGCGGAGGTGCCTGCAGCCGCTGCAGCTCCAGGTACGCCCGGAGCCACCGCTTCTTTCCGGGGGGCGATGCGGTGCTGAGCGCGGTGCTGAGCGCGGTGCTGGGCGCGGTGCCGAGCCCGGCGCGCCGCCCGGCCCGGGCCAGGAGCGGCCCCGCCGCCCGCAGGAGCTGCCGCGCAGCCATGGCAGGAGCGCGCAGGGCGGCTCCGCCCCGCGACTTCCGGGCGGAACCACGCCTGGCGGGGGTGGTGGAAGCGGGTCCGGGCTCTGCGGCCGCTGGGCACCCCCGGCCCCGGAGACACCAGCGAGGACAGGAGCGGGGCAGCTGCATGGCCGGGCTCCGGCTTGGGCCGCCGGGGTGTTTCGGGTGGGCCCCTCAGGCCGGGTGCCCGTCAGCGCTCAGGCCGCGGCAGCCCCGCGGGGTGACCGAGCAGCTCGCAGCGGGTCCCGGGCCAGCGGTACTCGCCGAACGTGCCCCACGGGCGGTCCCTCAGGTGGCGGCGTTCTAAAATCTTTTTTTGAGTTCCATTCCCACGTGCAAGACAAAGTCCGATTTTGTGCACTTAAAAGAAGCTTTATTTATGACTATTGCCTCTACAGTTCTTTGCACAATCGCTCAGCCCTCATTTGCACCATCAGAGTTCATACAGTACACGTTTAGTGCAAAGGTTGTCGTATAAAACTCAG
>VYZQ01059876.1:84396-108054 GCA_013400655.1 Mystacornis crossleyi
CCATGAGCCTGCAGGGAGCTCCCTCAGCTCCCCTGTGCCAACATCTACCAAACAAGGTGGATCACGAGGCTGAGCAGGGGATGTTTAAACTGACCCCGGTACCAGGGCACCCCAGGCTGGCCGCCCATCCCCACCCTCATACCAGCGCCACAACCCGCGGGGGATGGCAGCCTGCACTGGGCTGTCACATGCCCACCTGCTGCTTTGGAGCTGTTCGGGTCCCTGCTGCTACTTACTTCAAAGACTAATACTTTAGATAAAATCTCAGATAAATTCTCTTAAAATGATATTAAACAATGGTTTGGGGCTGGGCTTTTTTTGAGAGAGTTTTATTAAAGATACTACATCAAAATCTTGTACTCCATAATATGTTGATCACTCACAGACTGACTTGCTTAAAAATGTATTTTATAGAAAAACATCTGCAAAATTAAACCTAAAAAAAATACATATTACACACCTCTGGACAATCTGCATGTTAGCAAAGAATTCCTTTTATTATTCAACCTGAACATGTACTTAAACAAGGAACATACTCATGAAACAGGACACACTCCTTGATTATGGCACACCTCAAACTACTTGGACTAAAGGAAAACTAGTGCAATTGTTTAATTGCATCTAACAAGAGAACAATAAAAATTACTTTTTATTCCTTTGTTTTTCTTTTTTTTTTTTCCAAACCCATTTCATTTGTTCTCTTTGCTCCACAACAAAACCTCCAGTGGTTAGTCCTGGAGACCACTGTCACACTGCATGAAGCAGACTCCCCATGGGCTGGTCCATGTCTACACAGAAGCATGCAAAGGAGGATACTGCAGCATTTGCAATGCAAATCTATTAAATATATTATAACTCAACAAGGTGTCCCTTTAATACTGCAATTCTAGAGCCTTTATCTGTGGTGGAAGTTTCCAGTGTATTCATTATAAAACAGCATACAATTCAGAAACAGAAACAAGGAATTTTGCAAATTGTTTGTGTTTTCCACTAGTAAATCTTTCTGAGAGTTGTGTCTAGCGCCGAAACCAAAGCCAGCTATTGAGTAGCCAGAAAGCTACAGTAATGGAATACATGATCATTTCCCTCTTAGCACGCTCTTTATTCTCTTCTTCCAGGAGCTGGAGACGGCGATTAAGTTTGATTATCTAAAAACAAATAAAGGCTTTTAGTATTTCATTAGAAGTTGCCACACTTTCTAGAAGCTTCCAAAAAACCACGTAAAATTAGTATCTCAAACAGATGGATGTTAAACAGTTGATAATTTGACTTTCTGTCTTCAATCAGTAGTGATCAGATCTTGCAGTCCCTAATATTTAGGAACAGAAATGGAGTCAGATTCTCCAGATTCCCAGAACAATACATGATATGTGAGGGCAGACCAGCAGGGGCACAGAGAGGAGCCATTGCCCTGCATTGGCAGTCATAGAGAAGAACTCTTCCCCATTTCACCACTATAGCTTTGTCCTAATATTGTCAACTACCATGCTTTACATACCTGTCTTCGTAAGGAGGCAGCATCTACAACTGTCATGTCATCTGGTGTTCCCTCGAGCATCGTATCGAAGTTGGAGAGACCATACCTATCAAATAAAGGAGAAAGCTCAGCTGTCTCAGCCATGCAGATCAGAAAGTACCATATTTTATCAACATTCTAGTATATGAATATTTTGGTGGTGATGGAGAGAAGAATTTTTTTTTTTTGCAGTTGTTACAGAGTGGCATTTCAATAGGATTCTAACTGAGTAAAGCACAAACACATATGAAGTGGGTAAGTGCTTGACTAAATTCGGGTTGATTGCTCTCCACACTTAAATATTTTTGAAGATTCTCCACACAGACAAACCTCCTGCTGACACACAGTTCCTCCAAAGACTGCTTCCAGTTATTTAACTGATTCATGAAACCTGAACATTGCCTGATCTAAAGCTGCAAGAGACCTGGCAAGAGTAGAAATAACCAGAGACTTGCAAAGTGTCTTATTCTCAGTACCTACTTAAATGTCCCAAGGGGATACTTACTGAGATTAAGAACCTCAGTCACATTAATCTCTGTATTTTAGGCAGACAATCTGGCAAACAGAGCCCAGTGCAGAGTCATTCACCACTTGCTGAACTCTGTGTGCATTAGAAAATTTATTCCCCGGGCACACTCAGTTTTATTAATGCAGCAATTCAGAAAGAGCATTATTCCAACTCCAGGATAAGTTAAATAAATACAGAACATTTATTATCAGTTCAAAAATGGCAGAAAGTCTACACAGGTATGTATTTTGATCATCCAAGTGCTATCTCTTAGATTAATTTCCAACAACTAACAGGTAAAAGCAGTTCCTGATCCTCCACCTATCCCTGAGCTTCTCACTTTGTATCTTAAAACCTCAGTTTCCAATATTAGCTGCCCTTGACTTCCTTTCTCATTAGGACCCATGAACAACTGCTGCAGACACCTTAGGAAATGGAACAAAATAATGCCAAGGCTACCAAATTGACAATGAATGCACCTAAAAGAACGTTTAACATTTAATAACAGTTAATGGTCAACATGAACTAACGAGAATATGAGCAGAATTCCTGGAACCTGCAGAATGCGCTTAAATGCAGAAATTACTTTTGCACTGCAGGTTCTTCCATCGCTTTCAGGAAACTTCTCTAGAATGCCCTCAGCTCAAGCAGCCTCTCTTCCCCCAGTAGACAAGTTGTCACGTTTCCATGTATCACTGCTCATCAATACTTTGTTTCTAAATAAGAACTGCTATTTCTACATGAGAGTTGCCCTAGTCTGGACTTCAGTAACAGTGAAATCCTTCAGCTTTGCAAAAAAAAGAAAAAAAGCTTTCCTTATTCTACAGGTCCTCTGAAAGCTGAAGAGATTTCTGATGAGTGTCTTTTTGTAGCTATTTTTTTATTAGTCGTAGACGGTAAAAAAATTAGAAAATTCCACTAGATCTATAGCACAGTTGTCCCTCACCCTCTCCTGGGAAAGGCAGGGAGGATCAGCATTTCAGTGAGATGCACGTGCCTCCCTCCCAGCTCACATCACAGTGTATCACTGCTGCTCTACAATTTCCAAACCATTCCAGGTATTAAATCAAGAGGGTTACCAGCAAGAAACCCCTTGAGATAGCTCTTGGACCATCTCAAAGACTGAATTCCTGAGTTAGAGAATAACCATCTGCTTGAATCCAGTTTCTACTTAAGCATAAATCTAACCTTCATTTTAATGAAAACACTGAAGTCTAAATGGCAAGTGGGAAAAATGGATGTGAAGGGACAATTTTTTTCCCATCATCCTGACCACGGGATTATGTGTCGATCTTTTACCCAGTTCCACTGACATGATGTCAATCCGCCACAACAATGGCAGTGAAAAGGCCTCCAGCTACAACCAACAATCAATCACGGGCATGTTTCTGAGAGCACCTCCAAATTAGGTGAGGTAAGGCCAAATTTTCTAGCAAGCTCCCTATTAAATAGCCAATACTCGAACTATACAGCTCATGTAATGTAAGAGCCTCCTGTCACACATTAACCTGAGTCAGAGTTCCGCAGCACATTGTATCTATCAGACAGCTGAGATCTGGGCGGGTGACTTGGATGGGGAAGGAAAATAAAGGCCTGAAATATCGCAAGAGTTGAGAGGCAACATAAAAATGAGCATTGTGTTTTAAAATAACATCACTGGAAAGAGGGAAACAGAAATCTGAATTTTAGAATTAGTGGATCATGACTAACAAAAAAATGCTCTTTACCTGGTGTTGTCATGATGAGGGTTAGAGGCAGTGGTAGCAGCTGACCCACCACGTAACATTGGCCTAAAGCAGGATTTTGCAGATTGAAAGCACAAGACAGAAACAGGAAATGACAAACAGAATAAGAGGTAAAACACAAAGAACAAAGGAGCATCAAAATACTTCCAGATAAACTCTATAGTGTTTCAATATAACTACTATAATTTATTTTGTTGTAAATTTCACTTCCATATTTCTCTCATTCAAATTCAATCAATACTGAATGTTTTTGCAGCTAAGACATGTAAGCAAATTTTTGATGATGCAGCTTCATTTACAGAAGACAAACTACTGGAACAGAAACTTATGTGAATACTATCAGCCTTATAAAATATTCATGGGAAACTTCAGGTTTAAAAAAAAAATTACCCCCCATATCTAGAACCTCACCCAGCAATAATAGGAAATCATTAAACGTAGTACACATACTTATAAAAGCCCTTTTAATCATCCTCTCCTCCCTGTGGGGAAAGGGGAGATTTGTCTTTCCTGTACTCATCTATGCTAGATGTAATTCAGAAAACCTGGGCTGGTAGCCTAAGGGCCACAAATAGTCTGAAGAGAGGCAGCTCTCTCCACGGAGAAGTGACTACAAGCTTCAGGCAGATGTCTGAACATCCTTACAAGTGTCCTTCTTTTCCCTTTTCTTTCTGGGCAGAGAGGAAGAAAAGGTAGAGCTTTTTAAACTGTTGCAACTTTCCAATATACATGAAGTTTGCAATGAGAAGTTACTGTATTGCAGTTCACAGCAGATGTGAGGACCAGCAGAACCCTCTGACAAGCTGGTACCTTGAGTTTTCAATGCCTCTGGCAACGAGGCATTAGTGTTCCACATCATAGATGTGCAACAAACTCTGCAGGCACCTGAAATATTTTTTTAATCTCTTTCATTTTCCCAATGCCAACTGGAGATACTTGCACCATGCATTTAACCAACATATACTACAGGCTATAAAACTGAAGACAAAGAGAATCTAGGTATGAAGATCTTTCCAGGAGGTCCGTGTAGGAGGCAGAGCTTTGGTGCCAAGGTGGCTGGAAGGATATTGTGGCCTAGCCTGAAAGCCAGCCTCAACCATGCAAAAATATCACAACCACCAGCTTCACTTCAAAAGATCAGGGTCTAGGAACCTTGGCAAACTCTGCTACCTGAGGAACTATTTACTGGGACTAGGTCCTACTCTAGTTAGCACCATCAGTGCACACCACAATGTTCTCCTCTCTAGCACTTATGCCAGCATGATGTGTTTGACAAAACAGAAAGGCCCGTTTCCAATACAGACAATGTAAGAATGTTCTTACCTAAACGTACAAGGTCTTGCACAAAGTTATCAAAAAAAAAAGGTATTCCTAATCAGAGGAATAATTCAGCTGGTCTAAAGTCTTGTCTGACAGATGCTACAACTAAATACTTTGAGGTAGTGTAAGAAATCAAGGACACAAGCTATGGAAAAGGTCACAGAATTTCTCTGAGAACGTAAGTCACCATTAACTAACTGGCAGATACGTGAATGCCAGGGCCAGTATCCAGAGGGCATTCCCCACACCATCTGACACAGGACAACATTTGGATTCTGTGTACTGAGAACAATAGTCTGAAGTGCTCTCTAAATTCAGGCTCTGTGCTATCTTTTGGGAAACCAAGTTTTACAGCTGTTGTAGAGTTAATCAGTACTAATTCACAACTATCCTTCCCAAGGAGACAGCTGAGGGCTACAGCAAGGCACAAACCCAGAGCACTCTGGGACCTGTGCAAGTCAGGAACTTAAACTAAAGACCAGTCTTTAATCCCATTTCCCAACACAGCCAGGCTGTTAAGAAGCTGCATGTTGTTTCTTCCTTTTCTTTACAGTTCACATTTTATTTCATTACAGGTGGACCCAAAAGGAATACCACAATATTCCCCCACCTCTTCTACACTTCTACTTGCTTGGGTTTTTATATCAATAGAAAATTGATTACATAGATCACAGTGGCCTCATAGGTGAGATCCTTACCCCAAAATCAGCAGCAAGTTTTTTGATAAATACAGAATGCACAATATAGGCAAGCTATTAAATGCATGGCCTTCTTTTAAAAAAAATAAGTGTACATTAGAACTCCGAATTTTCTGGCTACTTCTATCAATTCCATCCTAAACATAAGTGCATGATCAGAAGAAGCCTTAACTCCAAGGTCATGTGTACTCCCTGCAAATACAGCAACAACCTCAAACTTGAAGGGAATGCACAGGAATACAATTTAATACCAGTGGGAAAACAGGCAGTAAGGCAAGGAGCAACTGAATCTGGTCTGTCTTCTGCTGCTTCCACAGTGATGATGCAACCCTAAACACATGGTCTGGGAGGAAAACAACAAGGGGTGGACAATCCAGGAACCTGGTCCAGCTTCCATCATTTCTGTGCCTGTGCACAGGAGACTGGGGCCAGCACACACTCTCTGCTCAGCAGAGGCAGCAGCTGTGTCTACCTCTGGCTGTCCTTTAAAACACTCTGCAAGTCTCAGCAAGGCCATAAGAATGGGCAGTAGGACAAAGGACGTGTTCTAGACATGAACTGGGTGAGCTGCTGAAGTACAGAGGGCATGGGCTGGCTCAAACTGCTCCCCTTGCTTGTCTCAGAGCTGCCAGCAGTTACCCCACTACAGCAACAGCTGCTGTTTTTCCCAGCCTCCTTCACACCTGCACACCCATCTAATTTCCTTCTCAACTGTTATTACCCCAGGCCAGAGTCAAGTGTAGCCCTCTTCGGTGGTCCTAACTCACTTCCCATTTTATTTCTACAATGAAAAATATCATTAACTTTCTCAGTATAAAAAATGATCTTATAAAACCTCAGGTTATGATTATGTTGGTGAAGTTTGGCATTTAAAAAGGACGGTGGGTTTTTAGAAAGGGCTATCCTAAAGAAAGGAATTAATAAATTGCCACGGTCTTTCCTCCTAAATAAAATGTACTGACACCCAAGAGAAAAACAGTTTAGATAAAGTATAGATTTCAACACAGCTCTATACAGATGTGAAATTGTCTGTTTTTCCTGCATTTAAGACATCACTGAAATCTCCCTAAATGCATACAGTTTTCTGGGGGGCTTGTTTGTTTGGCTGGTTTGTTTTCAGATTTTTTTCTGCTGTCTAAAGTGTAGAAGATCAGTATTTAAAGGACACTAGGGGTAGGCCCTACAGTCATTCCGCAGAAACTGAAACAGAAAAATGGTTAGAACTAGAAACCAAAACTGACCTATTGTCCTTGTCCAAGCTGAAGGAAATGCAAGAGTAAACAGTGATCATTAAATTGGTGCTCATTTAAATAACCCTTTATGTGAGCAGTGCTGGCTGAGCTAGGCATAACTCATTATCTGCAGCAGTACCATCAGCACCTACCGTTAGCAGTTTTAGTAGATTGAAAAATGTTTGGAAAAAAAAAAAAGACAAACTATAAAACAAGTTTAAAATATTTCCACTGAGTAACACATAGCCAGATCTCGTTAATTTTAAAAGATCTCTTCAAGTATTAAGCATAAAATGTTAAAATAGGTAAGGCTTTGAGATAGAAAGCACATTACACAGAGCGAAAGAACAGAGTGCAGGTTTGGAGCAATTTAAAATGAACAGTATTTTGCAAACATGCAAGTGGATCATCCAAATTTCACATTCCCACGCCAGCTNCCTCCTAAATAAAATGTACTGACACCCAAGAGAAAAACAGTTTAGATAAAGTATAGATTTCAACACAGCTCTATACAGATGTGAAATTGTCTGTTTTTCCTGCATTTAAGACATCACTGAAATCTCCCTAAATGCATACAGTTTTCTGGGGGGCTTGTTTGTTTGGCTGGTTTGTTTTCAGATTTTTTTCTGCTGTCTAAAGCATAGAAGATCAGTATTTAAAGGACACTAGGGGTAGGCCCTACAGTCATTCCACAGAAACTGAAACAGAAGAATGGTTAGAACTAGAAACCAAAACTGACCTATTGTCCTTGTCCAAGCTGAAGGAAATGCAAGAGTAAACAGTGATCATTAAATTGGTGCTCATTTAAATAACCCTTTATGTGAGCAGTGCTGGCTGAGCTAGGCATAACTCATTATCTGCAGCAGTACCATCAGCACCTACCGTTAGCAGTTTTAGTAGATTGAAAAATGTTTGGAAAAAAAAAAAGACAAACTATAAAACAAGTTTAAAATATTTCCACTGAGTAACACATAGCCAGATCTCGTTAATTTTAAAAGATCTCTTCAAGTATTAAGCATAAAATGTTAAAATAGGTAAGGCTTTGAGATAGAAAGCACATTACACAGAGCAAAAGAACAGAGTGCAGGTTTGGAGCAATTTAAAATGAACAGTATTTTGCAAACATGCAAGTGGATCATCCAAATTTCACATTCCCACGCCAGCTCTAATGGTGGGTGTCTAAACACCCAGCCACAAAGAATACACTTTCACCTTACTGAAAAGTTCATTATTTTGGCACCTATTTATCCATAGGTGACTAGAAACAGGTTTCCCACTCCTTCTAGGAAGGTTAGAAAGAACACTTCAAAAAATTAACTCAAACCAGGATGAGTAACGCAGCTTTTGAAGTATTCAGAATCCTAGAAATTTTCTGATAATTGAAGTAAGTTGAAAGTGTATATATGTATATGGATTTGTTTTCCAGAATCCAATAAAACACGGGCAAAAACATGCATGAGAGAAGCCAGGAATAAGACCTGTTAGCTTCACTGCAANTGTAGAAGATCAGTATTTAAAGGACACTAGGGGTAGGCCCTACAGTCATTCCGCAGAAACTGAAACAGAAAAATGGTTAGAACTAGAAACCAAAACTGACCTATTGTCCTTGTCCAAGCTGAAGGAAATGCAAGAGTAAACAGTGATCATTAAATTGGTGCTCATTTAAATAACCCTTTATGTGAGCAGTGCTGGCTGAGCTAGGCATAACTCATTATCTGCAGCAGTACCATCAGCACCTACCGTTAGCAGTTTTAGTAGATTGAAAAATGTTTGGAAAAAAAAAAAGACAAACTATAAAACAAGTTTAAAATATTTCCACTGAGTAACACATAGCCAGATCTCGTTAATTTTAAAAGATCTCTTCAAGTATTAAGCATAAAATGTTAAAATAGGTAAGGCTTTGAGATAGAAAGCACATTACACAGAGCAAAAGAACAGAGTGCAGGTTTGGAGCAATTTAAAATGAACAGTATTTTGCAAACATGCAAGTGGATCATCCAAATTTCACATTCCCACGCCAGCTCTAATGGTGGGTGTCTAAACACCCAGCCACAAAGAATACACTTTCACCTTACTGAAAAGTTCATTATTTTGGCACCTATTTATCCATAGGTGACTAGAAACAGGTTTCCCACTCCTTCTAGGAAGGTTAGAAAGAACACTTCAAAAAATTAACTCAAACCAGGATGAGTAACGCAGCTTTTGAAGTATTCAGAATCCTAGAAATTTTCTGATAATTGAAGTAAGTTGAAAGTGTATATATGTATATGGATTTGTTTTCCAGAATCCAATAAAACACGGGCAAAAACATGCATGAGAGAAGCCAGGAATAAGACCTGTTAGCTTCACTGCAAGCTGGGAAAAGGGCTACAGTTTCAATCTATACTTTAACAAGGACTCTTGGCACAGGATCCATAAGTGCTACTGCTCATAGACAGTACAATTTCTTCTTATCTGGGAGCTTTAATTTGGCAAAACAAATTTATAATTCCATATAATTTTAATATTGATAAGGAAAAAAAAGTGTTGATGCCCAACTGTTGATAGGCATCAAAATTTTAAGAGCTACAGCCTATCATTTAACAGGATTAAATAATTCATTAGTTAAGCACCCAACTTGCAGTATTTCAGGCGACTCTATGCAGCTAATTTTGTTTGTTTGTCTGAGTTCCTGTTTAAGAACGCAAAGGCCAGCAAGACTGGAGTGCTTTACAATTCAGGAATGTTAATATGGGCATTTATATATTGTCAGGTCAGCAAACATGGTGAGCTGCAGGAGGTGCCAGTTTGGAAAGTGACTGCAAACAGACATTCACAGTAAGATTGGCTTGATAGTCACATTTCGTTACCCAAACTAGAAAGCAAATAATTTAAACTTCACACTACAAATAATAAGCGTGCTGCTGGGATATTAGCAGAGGCAGATGGCAAATTTCAGAGCACTTGCTAGCACAGGCCACACTGAAGGGCTGCAGGAGAAATGAACAGCTCCTTCCAATGTTCTTACCAATGATTTCCTCTAACTCAACCTGCTGGCAAGCCCCAGAGGTCTGAGCTAGCCCTACACTACAGACCGCGTGCGATTGCAACGCGAGCTTCTGTGCTAGCATACAAGTAAACTGAAAATTGCTTTTGGTAAATGAACATTGCTGTTATTAGTCCTCATGAATGCTCCTATAGTTTTAAACACGCCGTTCTTGGAATGCTTCCAAATCCCAAATCCAAACAGTCCAAGGATACACCAACTGGGCAAAACTCCACTGAAGAGAATGGAAATAACTATACAGGGATTGCCATGAGGCTTGCTCTGGCTCATTACTCTCCAAGTGTCAGCTTATCCATGAAATCAGAGACAGCAATAACCAGAGGAGCAACTAACTCCTCAGTGTCCCCTGCCTTTCTTGCTTTCAGCATCCAGCATGGCCACCAGGAGAACTATTCCCAATATAAACCATAACAGTTTCCAGTCTTGACACATTATCAAAAGTAGTCTACAATGCCTTGTAATATTCTACCCTGTTTCTGCGTATCTGTTTTAATGCTTTATGACATCATCAACCCAATCTTATTGATTTGCACCACTGCTCACCAACAGAAAAGCAGAAGACAAGGCCTGCAAATTTGCAGGCTCGGGGTCAAGAATTAATTGCAGAAAACACTGATAATCTCAGAACAGCAAAACCCCTTGCAGCCACAGTCTAACCCTTCCTATTTAGACTTTTATTTGGAAGGAAATCAAAACAATCCTGTATTTGAAACAGAAGCATTTTGAAATGTGAATTTTGGACATTTAAATTGCTTATGAATAGTGAAAGCAAAGGAAAGCAAAAGCAAATAATTTCATCTCATTGTTTTGTAAACAGAAACCAAACTCCACTAAAAAGGAAAAAAGAAAAACAAAGCAGCAGAAGCTGGCAGAATCAGTGACAACCAATCACCTGCGGTTTTCATCCAGCACATCCAAGACCTGCTGGTAAGCCCTACGAGTGGAAGACTGGATAAACGACAAAATGCCACGAGCAGAGTAAAGATTAATTCCATCTTCAGGTAACATATTGGGAGGACAGACACGAGCCTGTTGCAGTGATGGGGTCACACTGTTCGTACAAGCACAGTAAATGAAGAGAGAAATACTAGAGTCAGATTTTAAATTAAAAAAAAGCTTTTCAGATAGACCCCATTCCAAAATGCTTATTGCTTGCTTTTGGTTTACCCTTCCCCCACCAATGTAAGGTAACACTCCCAAATTCCAGTAGTGTGGGGATTATGAGTGACATTTACATATTTTCATCACAAACAAACACAAGTAGTAATAAGGCACAGTTTTGATCTGTTATACAAGTTAGTTCTACAGAGTGCCTGTATAGCTAAATCTGTACCTGTTGAAGTCAGTGTTCAAGTCCCCACTGACCTCAATGAGAGGAGTGTTTTTACAAACACTGGCATTTTAAGAAAATCCTACACATCATCGCTTTTCAAAAAACAAGCCTTTTTCAATAAGGAGAATCTCACACAGAACCCTTTCACCAAAATTTTTTGGAAGCTGTGATCAAGATAGTATTTTGATCTGCACATGAACAAGTTTAAAGGCAAACTGCAACAAATTCCAAAAATAATACAAAATTCACATCCCAGTGACAAGAAATTACATGATTTAACTTGTTGACTATGATGCAAAAAATATTATTTAAAATATGCAGGAGTGGAATTCAAAACATGGCCATTTGGATTATACAAAACTTGTCTATCAGAGAGAAATTAGTTTTGATAAATTGCCTACGATTTGCTTATGTTTCTTTACATTCAAAGTGACTTTATTCACATTTCTTACACCCATCAAGACTTTTAATCTTGATTTAATAATAAAGGTGAGATGCTTTTTTAATAGGAATTAATTTGTGTTAATTATAAACACTAACACACGTGCAAACCAAGTGAGAGCCACTGTAACCTTTAAATCTTGGGTTAGTTTTTATTCCCAGATTAGCACCCATATTTCAACACATTTCCTTGCCACTTGTGCTTTGCTACACAGCTTTGGATTTAGAATGTCAATCTTTCTGACCTTAGCATTTTAATAAAACATTAATGCTGAGTACTTGGAGGCTGGTTTGATATTTGGTCAGTCTCTAGCTGGGTCAGAATTCTGTGGATACTCTTCCTTTGAATAGAGCTGCTTTGCAAGTGGCTGGCAGCAAGATCACAAAACTGAGTAAGGAAGTTCCACTGAACCGACAGAATCAAAAATTGTTGCGTGAATGTCACCTCACCCCTCACAGCAGAGTTCATGCTGGGCTTCAAGGGACATTCAAAGACTGCAGCAACTGATGCTTGGCTGATACTGGTCATTGTTTATTACCTAAAGGGCAGGTATCTTTTCATGCTGCCATAGACTACATTTCAATAAATATCTATAAGGTTGCTTCCTTACAGCTTTTATTGTTCTCCAACAATCGTAGAATCCATCTTTCTTCCACGTTTATGATGACTTCTACTTTGTAATCAATGGTAGTCGTCACATCCACACATTTTACTCTGGAATTGCACTAGAAATGCCAATATTCAGTAGAAAAATATCAAGCAGCAGGGGCAAGTTCAAAATATTGCCACTAAAATGAATTTATCAGAATTTTTAATCCTTGTGGATTTGTTGGATTGAGGCAAATGAGGGAAGAGTTAAGGCTTGAACTCACAGTTAGGTTTTACATTAAAAGTAATTTTTCCTGTTCATCACTTCAGAGATTTACAGAATAGGGTGAAAGACAACTTTAAAAAAAAAAAAAAGTAGCAAATAATATTTAGACATATTGCGAAACAGAAGACATTGTGGAATTCCTGCCGTCCAGAATGGTATTACTGTAAATACTACAGTAATGATATTTGCATACAAAGACTTCTGTATATACTAAAAAAATTCTAAAAAATTAAAAAGCAAATGCAAAAACCCCAGTTTAACTAAGACTGTACAGCTCTAGAATTAAGTTACATGTGCTGATTAAATTCAAAGTATATATAATAAGAAAAATCAAAAAATGAGAATAATTCTATGAAGGGCACAAAGGCCATGACTGCAGGGTGGAGAGAGAAGCAAAATTTTTCTTCTATTTTCCCTTTTCAGGATTTGAAATTTTGTCCTGTAAACATCTGGTAGTCCTTTGGACTGTGTCAGAGACCATGGAGAAGAAATACAAAGCAATTACCTAATACAGAAATCAGCCCAGATAACATAAGAAAAAAAACATCTCTGCCATAAGGAAAATTCTCTAATATGTAGTATGAGCACTTATCGTTAGACATGGTGGAGGAAATGACATCCTCATTTCCTCCTCCATTTCTAGGTAAATGGTCTTACTTGTAGGTATAACTTTGTTTCTCATTTCTGAAAAGAATTCTTATATAACAGCTCCAGCCATTTATTTTATTATTCCCTGGTTACAGACACCAGTCAATTCCAGAGCTTGGAACCAAAACAAACAACCTGAAACTACAGACATTACTATAAAGAGCACAGTAGCATTTTGCTATATGCAGAGGTTTTCGCTTAGCAGTGATCTTCCCTAAACCTTCTCAAAGCATTTGTGATGTACACAGGCTTTATTTCAGATACTTCTCTGACTTGCAGTTCTGGCAGTATCCAACGAGAAGTAAACAGATTCAACCTATTAAGGTTACTTTAAATTCAAACACATAGACAGACGTGCACACCGTCACCTTTTCCTCCATGACTTGCACAAAGAATAGAATTTCTCAAACTGTGAAACTGAACTCTCTAGAAAGATATGTTATTCTAAGGAAAAGGCTGAAGCAGAAAGAAAGTTAACTGCTGCTCACTTCTCCATGCACTCTTGGTGGTTTGGTGACTTTCAAAACAGAAGGGGAATCCTTGCCTTCAGCATTGGCTGGCAATGACCAACAAAAAGCTTTGTTTCTCCAGCTATTCAAAACCAGCCAAAGAACAAAGAATCAAACAAATTAAAGTTATTGTGAAATTTAATTGTCCCTTTCATTGGCTGTCAGGTGTTTTTCCCTATGTTCTTTACAGAGGGAAACAATTTGGCCAAGTTTGAGAAACTCTGAAGCAAAATTAGAAACCACACACTCAGTGTTGCTGTTTGAAATTTTATATTCTAAACTACAGGTACTTAGTCAGAATATTAGTACTGCAGAGAGCTATAGAATTAAACACACTTGATTTTCATATACCAGGTAACATTCAGGCTTACGTGCAATCCTTAGTCGAAAGAGATGACTGGAACCGTGGCATTTTATTTCTTGGGACAGTATCTGATCTGTGCCACCTTGAATAATAATTGTAATCTCTTAAATAAGCATCCTTAGAAATAGAGGGATTGTAATTTCGAGAGCTGTCATTATTGCTGCACAGTTACTGTACCAGCAGGTACTTGTTAGTCCCAGGATTTCTAAGAGCATTAGAGAATTACTGACTCTAGTGAAGCCCAGCTGCCAAAAAATCCTCAGAACTGTCTCTGCATGCATCTGGATGAGAAGAAGAGAAAGACAATGGAAGAGAAACAACTACTTGTGCCACATCAAGAACTCTGTGAGAGGGAGCCCAGCCAACTCTCACGTGCACCTGACAATGTATTCCAGAATGTTTAACTTTGTCTCTGTAAGTCAAGCACTGGAATTTCACACAGTACATCTGCGTATTTTGTCCAAGGAGGACAACAGTGTCCTAGATTAAAACTTAAGAACTGTAGTCGTATTTTGAAATCAAAGCTTTTAAAAGGCAGTGCTCCAAGTGCCTCTTCAATGGAGTCCTCATCACAGCATCTGAGCAGCCCATCACGTGGACTTCTGTTTGAAGATGTGAACCAGATTCACACAAGCACGAAAAAAAGAGCTGATACTTGTCAAGGCAGAGTACCACAGCATTTGTTAGTGCAGAAGTAAACTATTTTTTCAGCCAACAACACTGCATGTAAGAACTTTAGGAGCAGTTAGTTTCTTGTATTTTTGTATCACTGGAAAAGTTAGTATTTCCAGATGGTAAAGGAATTTCAAGGTGATATAAATGAGGCAACAGGTGCACAATTACATTTTCTGTAGTGCAAAGAATAGATTTACATGAAACTTGTCTTTTTTTTTTGCAGTTCTATGTCCTATGGGCTTAAACTGTGAGGAAACAAGAGCTAAGAGGTTCCTTTTTCACCAGGTACAGAAGGCCTGGCATTCATGCATTTTTTGGAACCACACAGGTTCCACTGTGAACGTGGTGTTTTTACAATCTGAATTCACAGAACATTCTCCTGAGAGTTAGCCAGGTACAAAGTTACATTCTCCACTTGGAGAATGACAAAACCAAGATGAGGGAGGAATGTCAGACTCAGCATCACAGACCGCCATAGCATGTTTGAAATGATTTTGTTTTTCGGATCATATTGAATCAGAAGAAGCAATTATGACAAAGAAGAAGCCATTTCTAGGAACCTCTGTGATTTCAAAGCAGATGATCTAACACTAGACACAGCATAACTTCTGTCATAAGAAAAGAAGCACTTGGCAGGACAAGAGCAAAATGAAGTTCTACTAAAATACATTATCTGCAGGTCAGCAAGCGCAGAATACTGCAATGAAGAAGGATATCTTCCACGTGGGGAGTAGAGAATACAGATCAGAAGGCTCAATATCATCTAGCTGTTATTTTTCATACCAGCAAAAGAAGAGATCCTGGATCAATCAAAAAGATACAGTGGAAGGTGCTTAGCACTGGAATTTTGATTTATTTGACAGATCTTACCAAGCACTAGCATGGGCATCAAGAGAGGAAAACTAATCTCCAGGTGTGTCATAATTTCCTGGCTTTTGTAAATGATAAACTGCATCATGCCAGCTGCCACTTACATGTTCCTTGATCACACTTTTTAAATTTACAGGGTTCCAGGTGCTTATTGTATTGCTAAGCCTCTGAAGAATTGATAGCAGATTTAAAAACTGTGACAGCAAATAACATTCAGACCATGTAAACCCAGTAATTCTATATATAACTATTGAGTGACAGCAAAGCACACGGGTGAATTTTACAGATTTAGGATTTTCAGATTCAAGAAGTCCAGACAAGTGTGAGAAATCTGACAGCAACTACAGGCAGAGCTGATCTTACCATTTTCTCAGATGGCTGGCATGGCCCATGACTTTTGGAAGACTAAATTAACACGGGGAGCAAGTGTAAAGCAATTTCAAGAAATTGCAAGAATTTCTTTACCATCTCTTTTTCGTTTTAAATGAAATACATCAAAGACTGGCAAAGCAGAGCTGGCAGCATCAAAGGGAGAAAAGTTTCCACAAGAAGCTCCCATCACATGAAGACTATCTACTCCGGCATGTACCACGTCCAAGCCACCAGAAGGGCAAGAAAAAGCCATTCTGAAGCGACAGTCCAGTGTGTCCAGTCCAACGGGACATCACTGGGTAAGTGACACTTGGACACAGAGGAGGCTGATAAAACACCTGGAGACTGAGCTGATTAGGAGCTTAAACATGGGAATCTAAGTTTTGCCAGCTCAATAAATATGTGTGACTCTGCAGACCTGAGCACCGAGACATGTGCAACCTACAAACTTGTATGAACTGAAAGTCTGATTAAATAAGAAGGGGAAGATATGAAATAATAATTCCATGAATATCTGGAAGAGAAGGAGGACTATAACTTGTCTGGAACACGCATCAGAGTGCATTTCACCAGTTTCTGCCAAACTAACAGGTGGACAGATATGTAGTACAAATAGTACCTCCTAGTGCCTGTGCTGTAAATAGAAGAAAACAGGCATTTCTAGGACATAACTCACTTGATCTACTTTAGACTAAAAATAGGTAGACCCTAACTAGGTTATGCACTTATTTCCCTCCAGTTACTGAAAATTAAGTTTTATGGTGATTTAGCAATAGTGTTATTCAGTCTACATTGGGACAGATGAATCCCATCTTTTAAGTTTTAAATCTAAAGCCTTTTCTTAGGCAAGTATTCCTTATGGTAGCCGTATTAAAATCCATATATAAAATATTTCCAAGTGTTACATTGCAAAACCAGTTATTTCCAGGTGGAAAGACGGTGTCACTCAGAATAAACCATGATTAACCCAAGACTATCACATCTAATAAAAATTTACAGACATATATGTCTTCAGAAAGCACCCTAAGAACTGCTACCTTGGATGATAACAATAGATGAAGTTTCTAATTCTAAATGCTCCTTGCCATTTTGGCCAGAAAAGATTAAGAGATATATACTCGCAGATTCCAATATGTGAAGCACAGTGACACCAAAGAAAAATTACTTAGTCTAATATTTATGAGGAAATAAAAGTATTTCTTCTTCTATGAATGAAAATCATTGTAATATCAACAGTGAGAGAACTGGGAACATTTTGATGCACAAAGAACTCCATTTCCTGAAAATTCGGGGGGAAAATATTATACCAACTCAAAAACTGAAAAATCTCCTGAAGTAACAATTCATGGTGACTGGTGAAACCAGCTGTGAGCCCACCGACACTTCCATCTATCCACTGCAAGAAGTCACCTCACTAAACAAAACCCATAGAAATGAAGAGAAATGCTGCTGTTATAATAGTTAAAATTACATACTTGGCCCAACATACAAAACGTTAGTTGGGAAGAGCAAATAAGGAGGAGGTAAGGAACAAAGGAAGAATGTCCCAAAGCTGCAGCAATGCCCCTGCAGGCGGGGCTGCACTCACATGGAATCATTGCGGGCCAGCTGCCCGTTCTGCCGCGTGGCGTTTTCGCTCATGGAACGCTCCCTCTTCAGCCTTCCCACCGAGCGCACCTGCAGCAAAGGAGGGAAAGAGCCATAAAAGCCAGAGAGTTCCAGCACACAACACTGTGCACAGGAAGTTTGTCAGGCAGATCTGCCCTCAGATACAAAGGCACATTTCCATGGGTTTTGACAGTGGTTAGGAAGAAAACAACTGATGACAGGATCTGATGCTGGTATATGTAAAATCAAGCTCCAAACTTACTGCAACCCTGTTGCTACCCATCCATGTGATCCGATGTCAAAATTATGAACCAACAGAATTTTGAATATTCTCTGGAGTTACTCAAAGCCCCCTGCACACAATCCTGAGTAACATGGTCCAGGATGACCCTGCTGAGGGAGGCTGGTCTAGATGACTTCCAGTGGTCTCTTCCAGCCTTACCCATTCTGGGATTACCTCCTATCACCAGAGATAAACATATTTCTGTTGTATTTTATAAGTCTATAGAATATGCAGCTTCATAAATAATTTTCCATTTTTAAAGTGTTAATTGCCATTATTCACTTGGATGCCAATGTGATACCATTCTCTGAAGCTGGTTTTCAGGGTTTTGTTAAAACTCATTAATTCTGTGTGGTGTATATCATCTAGCTATGAAGACCAGAGGTTAACTATATACATTACAACATCTAACTACACACAATTACAAGAATCTTAATTTTTTTCTGATACTCTGTAAATAAAAAGAAACCTTGCAGCTTTCTCTTCATCACAAGGATTTTTTTGTTAGAAGTATTTTGAGTAGTTCAACTTATGATTTTATTTTTGTAAGTAGTGAGTAAGCTTGCTGAGCATGGCAATCCCAGGCCACCTGCCACTTCAAAGTCTAATCAGAACTACTACAGTGCTAATAAAAATATTTTTATATTTTCCCAACCACTGTCAGCATCAAGTTGACCTGTACCACAGTAGCGAAATCATTGGTCATTTCACTTTCTTTAGTAGAATGCTTCTCATGTAAGGAAAAAGCAAAATAAGTACTGGCCTCTTCACTTTGAGGTGTCTGCTGTGGAGGTTTTTCTAGGTCCAAAAAATCTAGCGGTCGATCACTAAGAGAAATAACACGGGGAGGAGTTTTCAATGCCAGTGGTTTGAATGGAGTAGACTGAAGAATGTCAAGGTCTGCTGGTCTGGAAAATGGAATGTCTTCACTATTACCTGCAAGAATATCAGTTGTCAATAGAAGGCAAACTGTTCTGAGGCCTGAGGGCCAGTGCTACAGTTCAAAAGGACATCACAGCAGTTACCTCCCCTGCCTATGCCAAATGATGAAGTATAACATTGTTTAACAGGTCTTGTATGTTAAAAACAATTGTTAAAGTGCTCACAAAGACCACATTAACTGACACTTATTTGAGCAGTTTCTCTGAGAACAGTGATCCTGAGTAACCCTGAACCACATCAACTGTTACTGCAAGTGAGAGCACTCAAGACACTCAAGTCCTATCAGTGGTGTATTTGACTGGGGACATCAAAGCATAAAATGTATGCATGTCACGCATTTTGCAAACTGTCAGACCATCAGCAGTTCTGGATGTGTCACTGTAAAGCCCATGACCACAAATACTAAAGTAATATTGATAGAGTCCACTCGTAACAGACAGATTCTTAAAAAAATTAGCATTCTGATTAAAATCAAACACATTACAGATGACAAATATAGAGTCCATCCCCAAAACTTGTTACAGTTACTTTAGCTTACAGTTAATTACTAAAAATCAAGTGTAAATCAATAAACATTAAATTTTTTCCTCCAAAATATCATAGTAAGATGAAACATCAGCAATTAAACCTTCTGTTCATAATTAATTCATCAGCTGTTTCCATTATAAGCTACACCAAAACTATTCACAAAACATTTTCAGAGCTTAAGAAACTTCCCAAGTTAAAGAGCTTTAACTGTTTGAACACCTTCAAACAATAACTGTTTGAAGCATTTTACAGGTTGTTCTTTTAAAAATGACATATCAATATATATTTTTTCCATCCAGAAATCCAGGGAACTAATTTCAGTTTCCACCCGCACTGTGACGCAGACATACCTGCCACTACAATCCGCTCTGGAACCTGCATAGTTACACTGGCATTTGGAAATCCTTCCTGGCTGCCCTTCTCCAGGTCAGCATTCTGAGGAGCCACTTTGAGTTTCTCGGGGACCCTCATGCGCTGGCTGATGCCCTCGGTGTACTCCATCTCGTACTGCAGCCGGTTCATCTCTGCCATCTCGGCAGCCGGGGAGGGGAATGCGGCCCCACTCATTCTGCCAAAGGGAAACCAAAACTCTCAGAGCAGTAGAGGAGCCCAGATGGAAGTATAGAAAGGAAACGCTTTGTTCTGATAACCAGGGAAGTGGGAGATCCTAACTGAAGAGTCTTATTTAAAGGAACAAATTATGCAGTAAAATTCATAGGAAGTGTAGTCACAAAGTGCTCAGAGATGCAGGCAATGAAAGAACAACAAAGTGATGCTGTAGATAATGCTCAAATTGAGAGTTCTCAAATTGAGCCACAACAATAAAAAAACCCAAAACAAACCAACTTAGAAATCCTGCAGCTAAGGTACTATTCCTGCACTGGCGGGCAGGAATGGAAACATGAAGAAAAAAAACACATCAAAGAATTGGTAGAATTGATAGGAAATCTATTCAGGATTGGTGAGAAATCTAAATTATCAATTTACATTTACACAAATCTAGTATACTGGTAGGTGAGAAAAAGGCTGAAGTCTCACAAAACTGCATGTTGAGGCAGGGGAATGACAGAAAAGACGCAGCCTGGGCAGCAGCCTCCTGCTCACTCTCAGTCACCCAGATCTTACCCCATGCTACAAGGACAAAGTTCTTTATCAACAGCCTATCAAACCAGCTTAAAACTGAGAATATTCATAACCTTTCCCAGATGCAGCAATTCCGTAAACTTCTCACTTCTACATTTTTCTGTAAATTTAAATCTTACTTTTGCAGAACTGATACAAGATGGGGAGGAGAGAGAACAAGACTTTAAACTTAAAAGGATTTGCCAATACTTTTAATGCACATTTTCCTAGAAAAGGAGTGGGATTTCAAATGAAACAGTGGAGGAGTTTCCTAGAAACTGGGCTGTGAGAAACTTACTAATGCAACTGCTGGGAGCTGTGTCAAAGACCAAGGTAATTGGGGGTTTGAAGTTAGATTTAAGGTCAAGAGAAAAAGAAATCCTAGAGCTGTACCTGAGGGTGACTGGAAAGGGATCTCAGCTGGGAGAAGTTGATCACATGCAGTGGCCAGTGGCCCTTGCTGATGGCTTAGACCCAGATAATGGTTATGGGCTCAGTTAACAGACACACAGAAGCTGCATTTGGACCAGGGCTCCCAGCAGAAACATGTGGCTGCAAGAATTGCTTGTGGGAAATTTTTCATCCAGGCAATGGCCGAGGGGCTTGTCAACAGCTCACACTGAGATGATGATTATTTTTAGGGTTAGAATAGGCAAAGTTTCTAGAGATATATATATATACCTACACAATATGTAAATACAGCTTTCCTGGCAAACCTGCCTATGCAAAGCACAGCTTACTCTAGCACGAACTCTATTAGTGGTGTTGCTTAAGTAGGTTCCTAAATGAAGTAACCCATCCTGGCAAAAAGGCAATGTTTGCCACTAAAATTACAACTACATTCCTTTACTATTTTTGGCAGCAAGGCCACGTCTGCTGCTGCACGTGTGCTTTGCTGAGCTGAACGTGCAGAACTCTGAGAGCAAAAGGCCTCAGTGCAGAGCAGCCACAAGGCAGGTGAGACAGCCCACAAGCCCTCCCTCCCACCACCTCACACAAGCAATACTTCCACATTTATCAATAAAACCTTGAACTAATAACCTTCAGACAACGGAGAGAGGCACAGAGAAGGATCTGGATGGTGTAACACACGAATGCACACACACTGAGTATACCCGAGATGTGATGCACCTGGAAATCCATCCTGGGAGCCTCCGGGTTATTTGCAAGCCTTCCTATCACCATAGATCAAATAAAGTATCTCATTAATCTCAAAGTGTCACTGTATCACAGTAGGAGAATGGGTGATCAGGGAGCAGGCAAAAAGGTCACTGTGCAACCTTAAAAAAATCTATGTAAACTTTTAAAAAAATTCGTTTTAAAAGAAATACTTGAAGTGCTGCAGATGTAATCTGCCTGTATTAATTCTCACTGTTTGTATCAAGTGAAAGAAAGTGAAACAAACCATTTTATTAGAATAAACACTTTATAGCAGTTCAAGAGGTGCTTAATGCCACTTCAAAATTTTTAATCTTTTCACATGGAGATTTGTCATCCCTGCCCTTCGATTTTACAAACTAGGTTTGTCCCTCTTGCAAGACATCGGCTAGATCAGCCAGTGACATGAAAAAAGACACAGCCTTCTGAGATTTCCACACTCTAGAAGGTGCTTTTCATTTTAAACATTGTCTGTGATCAGTAAAGCATTTCCAGATCTAATAAAAATCAAAACATCAAGGGAGAAACCAAATTTTAAGAACTTACAGTACCCTGAGTACTGACTGGCAACGACTTGAAGCACACTTACTGCTCATGACTTGACAAAAGGTGTTTCCCTGCTTGCTCCCTTTCTCGTTTTGAAATACCTGGATGGCTCCCATTTAAGTGATCAAGCATTCCTGCCCTCCAGCAGTGTTTGCATCACAGCTTCGCTACAGCTTGGCATGGCTTTTGGACACAAGTCTGCACAATAACTGCTTTCCAGCTGCAAGGTAAAACCTACACAGACCCAGACAGCAGCAGAACAGTCACTTTATAAAGTATTTATAAACTAAATGGCACTGTGTGCGTTTAGCAGTACTTGCCAAGGACCTACAGATACAATACCTCAATATCTTCCTACTCTTGTCTACTTCTTGTCTACTTTGTGTCACTGAGAAGTGGATTTGTGGTCGAAGTGATGTCAATTTTTACTCCTTTTTACAAGAGAACAGCAAAACAAGAAACAGTGAGATCTCAGTAACAGATAAAACATTTTAACGAAGCTTCTGAACAAAGTTATGTTTTCTGCAATGTCCTTGTTACACAAAGCATTTTACAGAAAACATGAATAATAAATCAGGGAGACTGAGGATTTTAAATTTGGTATTTACAGAACTAAGTACCTCTTAAAGAAGCATGATAATAGAATTCTGAGAATGATAAGACAATAAAAATCCAATCACAAATACAGGATAAATAGACAGAAAACAGCTGAAGTGCAAATGAGCATCAGCAGCATTTAATGAAAGAGAGAAAAGAAGGAGGAAATCCAGAGGAGGATAAGCCAAGACAGAAAAAGAGGTTATAGAAAGTGAGTTATATGTTAAGAAAGACCCAGGAGTACCTCCTTCTCCCTCTCCTAAACAAGAACATCAACAGAAGAGATGAGGACAAAGCAATGCATACAAATGTGAGGGATGACTGGCAGCATTCTGGCCATAATCAGACATTGGCCATATCTGTGCTGCAACCGGGAACGTTCTGCACAGCGTGGAGCCCCAGATACAAGAAGATGAGCTCTGGTAACAGTGTAGCTCTGCCAGCACTGAGATCAGAGGAGGTTTTACAACCCACACCAAACTGTAGCTTCTCCAGCTCCATTACTGTTTGTTCCTGATGTGGCTACTTCAAGGTCCTCTGTTCATGTGCACATAAGCTACAAAGTGCTCACTTGGCAAGCATCCAGATATCCTTGGACAAGTAAAAAGGAGAAGAGGAAGACTCAGCAAAGTTAAGGATGCGAATTAAGGACCCAAAAGACCCCATTGTGGGGCCCTACAACTGTCAGAGTATAGCTCAGCGAGGCTGTGAAATAGCAAAGC
>VYZQ01059876.1:111360-130572 GCA_013400655.1 Mystacornis crossleyi
TTTTTTTTTTTTTTTTTTTTTTAAGAGAAGAAAGTAGCCTTACAGCTTTTCTATCTTTGGATTTATGGTTACAGTGTTTTGGAGGTCAGAAGGTGTAGCAGTTCCAGAAGCACTGAAGCATATATTGATCCAAGGCTTGCAACTTGCTAATCCAGCTCTTTACAAATATGAACAGCACTGTTTTACAGAGGCTAGTGGTCACAAATATGACCTCCTTCTAAATAGAAGTTTTCTAACATTGAGAACGACACAGTAGTTGCCTGAAGAGACATGATCTTACATTCGGGCTCCTTGAAACACAGGTTGTGCCCTGAGCACGTTACCAGGCAATCCTCATCATTCTGCATGTGGAGTCCTCTATTTTACCTCTTTTTTTAACATTTTATAAACTGTCGAGAGGATTTAATCTTTAAAATACAAACAAACAAGAAAACCCCGAAGCAATTATAGTCTAAAAACTGGTTCTTCAAGCACACTAGAAATACGGTCCATTGCCTGTGATTCCTCTTATATAATTTTATGTTGAGATCAGTTATGCGACTGTTTTTATTCCACTGAATAAATGACTGTTGTTAATAAATTCAGTGGTCACTGGCAACTCAATTGAATTGCTCTGAATCACAGGAAATCCTCCAGAAGAGCTCTAGAGGGGAGTTCTAGTGTAGTATTACATTATGAATTACCATTAGTGGGTCATGTCTGCCCATGCCCCCTGTCTTCTGTCCCATCTCAAAATGAATTTTATCGGGCTGTATCCCTTCCCCTCTGAGGATGTTCTTTCCCTTTTTTGTATTGTGTACAGGTCCTTGCACAAGTAATTTTCGTTGACAGCTTGCAGATTTTGCTGCAGCTAGCCTTGAATTTCAGATCAGTGATTTAAAAGGCCATCCTTAACAATGCTGCATACAACTCAGTTTTGGTGGTTTGTCTTCCTTATTTTCATGCTGAACTCTTGATAATAATTTTAGGTGTGCCTTTTTCTTTCTGCTTCACACAGTCTGATTATACCAGGCACCACGCAGCCACTCACTCCCCACATCCCACCTCACCATGGGATGGGGAGAAGAATCAAGAAAGAAAATAGAACTTGTGTTGAGGTCTGAATGGTTTGATAACTGCAAGAAAGTAGTAGTAGTAGTAGTAATAATAATAATAATAATAATGATACTACTAATAATAATTGTAATAAACAGGAGAGGGCGAGAAGGAGATAAAACTCAAGTAAGACAAGTGATGACGGTACAATTGCTCACCCCCTGCTGACCAATGCCAGGCTAGTCCCTGATCCACCATCAGTCTCCTCTTTCTGGGTAATTTCCCCAGTACATATACTGGGCAGGCTGTTCTGTGGTGTGGAATTGCCCTTCGGCCAGTTCAGGGCACTTGTTCCAGCCATGCTTCCTCCCAGCTTTCTGTGCATCTCCTCACTGGCAGACCATGGGACACTGAAAAGTCCCTGACTTGGAGTAAACGCTACTGAGCAACAACCTAAACATCAGTGTGTTAGCAGTATAAATTATCAGTTAGCAATATAAATTCTCATACTGAATCCAGAACAGCCCTGAACCAGCTGATAAGAAGAAAACACCCAGCTCATCACAGCATCCTGTGTAGGAATATATTTAGGAAGAAAGCTGGCAGAGACCCAGCTTGGGTATTTACACTCAGGTGCTAAACTTGGAGTGTAGTCCAGGTCAGAGAGTGAGTGTCTTTCTGAGGACAAACTCTACCCGCTGTGTTTTAATCAGATAACTTTTTTTTTTGATATGCACAGGTAGTGGACAAGATCATTAGCACTGGAAAGGAAAAAAAAGCCAACATGAAAATGGATCTTTTATTTAGTCAAAATATTTTTATTTGGCTGTATTTAGCAGAACACAGCCCCCATTGTTTGTTCATTATTCCCAATTTCTCATGCGTCCATTCTTTCAGTACAATATATTAACGGCTTGCACCTCATCAGCACTTTCCAGTTAAGGCTCCCAAAGTATTCACAGACATCAGTTAACTATCCTCACAACAACTGTTAGCAGTAGGGAAGTAAAATGATCTGCAGCTGCAGTGAGAAGTTAACATCAACCTTTTCCAAGTTTTTCTTTGATTTCCAGTGTCTAGCTTGTATTATGCCAGGCTTGATGAACACGTGTCCCTGCAGATGTATTTCATGCTTTTGCAAGAAAGACTCAGTTTGAGCACTCAAAATCTTAAAGCTATTTATCAACATCTTTCTTTAGTAACTTGTTGAAGGCCACACAAAAAGTGAGCAGGAGAATCCAAAACTGGGGACAAGGCCTAAGTTCCAGTTATATGCTATACTGTGAGACAAAACTCTCTGTAACTTACCTTTGGACATTAAAGCCACAATCCATTCGCTTCTCCTTACACTTTATCCTCTACTGGACACATTTCCAGCAGACTTCAGCCTCAAGTACCCACATTTGCATTTTACTAGCAAGTTTTATGTGAGAGTCTCCAGTCATCGATTCTATATTGTATACAATGCCTTTGGATGACTGCAATGAGCTCTAATGAAAAAAAGAAACCACTAGCACTCCAACAACCTCCCAAGAAATAGGTGTGGTTTCCATCTTTGAGTATTTAAAGCAAACTTCAGAGTTTACAGAAAAATGTAGTACGTGATTGTTTTAAGGAAAACAACCTCAACCCCAGGCTTGATTCAAATGAAACACTAAATATTAACTTGACATTAATACCTTCTTATCAATAGTGCATCTGCTAAGAGATTCTTCATAAAACCCTGTAAATTCACAATTATACCTTGCAAACAGAAGTACTATGACTGTTCAAGCAAACAATAATTTTAAAATATCCATTCAGTTCTTGTAAATGGAATCTTCACGTTAGCTCCATCGTAAGATACTGGCATGGAACACAGACAAAACCTTTTCTGAGTTAGGTTAACACTGAAAATTCAAACAGTCAGACAAACACAATGCAAGTATTTTAACAGAAAAAATATAAAATTTCACTGGCTTAAAAAACATCTAAATGAGAAATCCTGGTTATTTCACTGAATTGCTAGACCCTACATTTAAAATGGTGCATTTACAGAACTATTCAGATGAATTAGGCTTCTTTTGTAACACCAAATACTGGAATTCTGATAGATTGTGCAAGTATTAAAAAATATTAACATTTTAAATGTCAACAGTACAATTTTAAATAGCCTTGCAAGTGCAATGTTATAAATATTAAAAAAAAACCTCAGAGCTACAATTTTATATAATTTATATGAGCAAATGAAAGTGCTTTTCAAGTATTTATGTTCATTTACAGTTGGATTCTCTTGTATTAGTCAGTGCTTAGATGGTAGAATTTAAATATCAGTCTTTTTAAAAATTCTGGATGCATATATTTATCTGGATGCAATAAATGGTTTCATTTGCAGATATGTGAGCTAAATATTTAAATACAGAATACAATTTGTGATAAATATTTAAATATGAAACATTGTAAAATGGAAATACAGATTTTGTTAGGAATCACATCCTGATGGGTGTAATAACCTGATAATGCCATGGGAGCCCTTCAGCCATACAGTAATTGTTAATTCTAACAAAATCCCAGATTATGTGGTAAATAGTTTTCCTTCAGGAGAGACAAAAGCATGTGATGAAAATAGAGGCCCAGTACTGTCAACTTTGAAGAACTCAAAGATCACATGATCTGTGTCAACAGCCATGGAATCTAACGAAAACGTTCCAACACTTTCAATTAATCAGCCCTTAGCCACAGTCACTCTGGAGCACACAGCTAGTGCCTGCCACCACTGTCCTGCCTGCCACCACTGTCCTGCCTGCCCAGTGCCTGGTGTCGCTCCCTCTCTGGCCAGCCAAGCACCATCAGCATCGCAGTGATACAAAAAGCACTGTATTCCTGTTTGCCAGCCAGAGGAAGGGTGAGGTACATGGGGAGATACTTGTTTATTAGACAAGAAAACCAAACCAAACCAACTCTCAATGAATCACTATATAGTTAAAAGTGCACTGAAAATATTTGTTATTGAACCCTATCTCTCATAAGTGCCAGATTGTCTTCTTAAATGATATCCACTTGGAACACTGAACATGTGTAAGCTGATAAAGGAGCATTTAGTTTGTCTTGCCGTTTGAAAAGCACATGACACAAGGCAGCATTAACATCGTTCATTAAAGATCTGGTGATGCTGTAGTTTTATGGTGAAGATGCAGCTCAGAAATGACAAGGTTCAGCAGAAGCCCCAGCAGATGCCATTACAAGCTTCCTCCAACAAAGTGCTTTGTCATTTGCCAAAGACAAAAGTCAAACTGTTGCCCTACCTCACGACAGTGCTGCACTGGCAATTTATAATTTTCTTTCCAGATGCAGCTGGACTTTAATAAATTATAGCTCTTCAGAGTTAGGCAATTCTTTGTAATAAAAGCAGAGTTTCATTTTCTGTGAAGAGTGGCCACTGTTTAGATTGGTCTCTTCATGCAGACCTGACAACGACTGATGATATTTTCTAGTTGTCCTGCTTTCAAAGTCTGTGGCACAGGTCTCCTAAAAGAAAAAACCCAAACATTCAATTTTTTTCTTTAAAAACCAGGGAGAGACAATGAGACTTTGGATATAGAATTACTGACAACAACCTTGAAATCCTTGGCTCACTGAAAACATCTGTGTGCTACAGAATGACCCTGAACCTAACAAAGAGGGGTGCCTACCCTGAAGGGAATTACAAAGGAAGCCCCCACAGGTTTTGCAGGCATTTATTGTCTCCTTGGGCACTGGGATGCAGGGAAGAACGGTTTACCTGAACATTCTTCTTGGATTTAATGTTGCCAACCAGAAGCTGTAGGAATTTGTGTAGTAGTTGCACGTCCCCCTGCCATGGCACTCTATGAATGGGACGGCCCGAAATTCTTCCAGACAAGATCCTGGAGATGCCAGTGCTTGGCCAGAAGCTTCTGAGCCGGCACTTGTGTACTGCAACCACCAAAACGTTTTTATGAGAACTTGTCTGTCAGCTTTTAGCAAACTGCAGGCAAAAAAAAATATCTCTTTCTAAAACATACCGTATGTTCTGTGGTTTATCTTGGACAAAACAAAATGAACACAGATTCATTTGATAAAACTTATAACGAAACAGAGAAGCCTTCTGAAAATTCAAGCAGTTATGGCATTTCTTAAGTCCCTGCAAAGGCCTTTTTCAGGCCCATGAAATGCATGAAACTAACCAGTACAAAGACTAGAAAGCTGGCTTCTGTCCAGTTGAGTACAACGGTAACTGGTAACTACATTACAAATAAACCAAAATGGTGGGGGTGTGTTTTCATATTTTTTGTTGCACTGATCGCTTCTCACACAAACACAAAAAGCAGAAAAGGCATTTTCCTTCTCTGATGTTGGTAAATGCTTGTAGAAGTAGCTCTAAGATAATTTACAACAGTATAAAATTGGCTAGAAAATACCATCTAACTTTGGTGATGTTGGAAACATGCAAGTTGTTTCAACCAAGTGCTAAAAAAATTCTCTCATTCTTTTCCAAGTTTATTATTATTACTACTTGGAGCCAAATTGCAGGAGAGACAAGAATTTCATGCTAGACCTAAAAGGACTTTACATTATGCAAAAAAAGAGGGGTTTAAAATTATTTACCTTCATTCGCTGGCATCCCTATGACATCCCACAAACACAGGTAACAAAGATTAAATGCTACAACCCCTCTATTATAAATACACTGTTATTCCCATAAGCAGTTCTCAATTTGCAGTTACATTATGAACTTTCTTCACTCACATCTAATTATGGCATCAAAATTGCTGAGGAAATCTTTTGTATTTTGTAGACAGTGTTCTGCATTAATTTTGACTTTAGCTCTCTGTGCAGTTCAGCCCTGAGATCTGATTTTTAAAAGAACTTCCTGGCATGGAGGCTGGTCACTTATTTCCACGTTTTTGAGTTCAGGACCAGTTTAATCACTCCACTCCCCAAACCTGTTTCCTAGATCTTAGCATAACATGTGAAAGTGAATGCATGCAGTTATTTTTGTCAGACTTAAATCCATTAGTACTTTTCTCATCTTTTCTGCTTTTCCTTCTGCCACCTATTTTTGTGAACAGATCAGAATAGTTGTTTCTATGTTTTTGGAATTGAATAAGAGTTAATAGAATTATTTTCTAGTTCTTGGCAGAGGCAAAAAAAATTAACAGTTATTAAGAAACAAATGAGCTATGAACAGCTGAAAACACCAGTGGAAATGAGAAGGCATAAAATGAATAATTCAAGTTGTTATATCCTTACCATAACAAAAGAAAAACCCTTCCAGAGAGACATCCAGCCGTCTGGACATGCAGGAACTACAGTTGTTTGGCTGTGAACTGCTATTACCATTGCAGCTCCTTCACAGACAATACACCTGTGAAGGAAAGCACATACACTCAGTGCAGACATGAGGGAAAACATGAAAGCAGAACAAGCTTCTACCTTCTAGGATGGTAGCTACCTCATGGCAGGGCTTGCTATGAATGCTACTACTCACACAGGTTTCTGTGTTTAATGAGACGTAAGTAAATTGAAGGTAACCCATGTATCTTACTTTGCAATTGCTTTGCAATCTCTACTAGTAACACCAGACAAAAACTGTTTTAAGATGGGAATTCCAGAACATTTGAGCTTCTTAATTTTGCCTTTAATGAAGTAACGAGCAAAATTTTACCTTTTTCATGTGCTCACTACTTTATGTTGTTTTGGCTTAGATCAAAGTTCTGTACCTTTACTTGCTAAGATTAGAAAAAGTAATCTTTATTTCCTAAACGAGGAAACTGAAACTGAGCTACTGGATTGGAACAACTGGGTAGGGCAGGACAGAACATAAGAATACAAAGCCTGCCTTCCCACCTTGGATTTTGCTGCTCTAGGTCTTTCATGCTTTTAGAATTTTTCTCTTAAGTTGGTCTTCATCCTTCTCAGCTGTTCTAAGCAACTAGAAAGGGCCACACTTGCACAATGGTATTTCATAGCTGAGAACCTTCAGCCCAGTTTACAATGTTCTTCACAAACTACAGCAAATCATCCAGAATTGAAACCCGAACTTGATTTGTGCTGTATTCCAAATAACAAAGCTGTCTTTATTTAATTTTAGTCTGTCTCTGATATACACAGTGATAGGGTCTTTAAGAAAAAATCCCTGCTATCAGCAGGGATGTATGCCATTTTCTTATATTGGCTCTGCAGCAACAGGCCCTGTGGTGGGACCCTAGCTTTAGTCTAACTTCTCTTGAGAGTATCACTGAATATTTGACATACTTAGGTGAGTAATCAAAAACCAGGCTGTTGAGGTCTGTGCTTGTACTGGCTGAGATGGGCAGGTCTTTGCCTAAGATTTGCCACTCAAAACAATTTACGATGCCTCTGTGGTTCCAGGGCAGAAGAGCTAAAATTCTTATCCTCTTACCTGCTTATGTGGGGCTCTAGCGCCCTGCCAGAAATGGGTGCCATGTCTGGTGGCATTACCACTGCAGTGGACAGCCAGTACGAGTAGTCATTGCGAGAAGCAAAGCTACAAACATCGTTGGTGCTACAGAACAAGAATGGCATGGTGCTGAATCTCTGCAAGCAGCTGCCAGCTGTTCCTAGAAGACAAAAGAGGAGAGGTTTGTGAGAGATAGGAGATTATATTTAGTGAAGTGACCAGAAGAGACACACAATGGCACCCAATCTACTGTAGTAGGAATTAACACAGTTGGTAACTATTAGAAGTGTCTGTACAGTAAAATTAACTGAAAACAAAATGCTTCTGGTTTATACAAAAATAGCTATATAATAAACAAGGGCTAAGAACAAAGTCTGTTGAAGTAATACAATCTTCTTGAATGATATCAGTCCTTGACACAGTGGCAGGGATTCAGCTGCTTAAAGAAAATTTTCCAGTGACATCGTTCACACGCTAAGGCATCCCATTTAGGCTCCAAACCCTACAAGATTCTCCTTCACATCCTGTGGTACTACTGTCAGCCCTGTGCAAATCTTGTAAAGGTTTATACTAGACATCTATCCACAAGTAACTGAATTCCTCCTCAAAAAGCTCTAGGGATATCAACAAGGGAATATAGGAGTTCAGTAAAGAAAGGTGTCTTTTAAAACATGATTCTTGAATTGACTCCAGACCACTCTGGAGACGGATGGTTGATCTCAGAAAAACCAATGTTTATCTCAGACACTTACTGTAAATTTGGTTTCATGACAACTTAGCATTACTGGACTCTAAGAAAACAATCTGAAATTTTTTACCAATACAGTACCAAGATCTTGTCCATGTGCTCGCTCATTTCCTTGTACAAAAAGCAGTGAATAGCCAACATAGATCTGGGATGTCCCGTGTGGGCACGAAGGAATCTTTGTTGTCTGGCTGTGCCGGGTAAAGATAAATCCTCTTCTTGCTGGGCCGGGAATGATAGTACCTGGTGATCCAGGTAACCCCTGCAGACCTGGAAAGCCAATCAGTCCAGGGTGTCCTGTGGAGGAGAAATAAATATGTCTGCAAGTATTATAATTTTGTTTGAATTTTCATTTCTTTTAATTTAGTGAAACTGCTTGAAAACTAACAAAAACATTACCAATAACTTAAAAATTGGTAGTGTTTGTTGCAGATGTAGGAACTCCTTCAGACCTAGCTCAGGTAGCTTTACACTGCATAGCTTCACAGAATAGTGAGGTATTTTAAAGAACCATGGCTATTTTTACCAAAAAAATAAGCTAAAAATAAAACATTTTGTGATGTCTAAATAAAAATATTTAGTTCTATTTTGATGTAATAAAAAGGCACCCTGGTACCTAGAGATTTCAAGTGACTAAATAGAAGTGATTAGTAACAGAAGAGCACAGTCAAAGCATATTTCTGTAAATTATTATTTCAGTTGTGAACATGCATCTGTTAAAAGCTAAGAATGTGTTTACATGTGTCCCTAAAGCTACTGTAAATGTTCTGTAAATTACAGAATTTACAGAAATACAGAATTTACAAAATACTGAATCTCTATACAAGTAAGAGGAAGGATTTACAGAAATCAGCAGTACAGTTTATCTGTAAATTCAGTAGTACCAGTCAAACAGAGAGCTCTGCTTTCCTGTACCTCTTTGTCCTGGAAATCCCCTGTCTCCTTTTGGACCAGGCAGTCCTGGATGACCTGGATGACCAAAACTTCCTGGTAGACCTTTTACTCCTTTAGGTCCTAAATTGCAATCAACAAAAAAACCCCAGAGACATATAGCAGTAGTTATTCTAGATTTTAACAACTGTTAAAGAATAAAGTTAAAATCCCCACATAAGTCTAGCTGTGTTAGAATAAAAGCATGAATTTACTAAGTTTTCAGGCTATCTATTGTGCTACTGCCATCATATTTCCTATCAGGAAAATTACAAGGAAATATTAAATGCACTGCAGAAGAATGCCTTCTAGCAAGCATTCCCCCCTGAAGAGCTCCCTTCCTGGGGTGCAAAGCTGTGGCACTGGGAAGGGTGGCCAGATACTCACTGCATATCCACCTCATCCTACCTGCTCCTCCCTTCCCCATTCCTCACAGCTGTGGCAGGCTTCACTTCTGGTGCCAGTGGAGAAGAAGCCAGCCTCTCCTTGCCTTCCCACCCCCAGACTAGGACAGACACAATCACACTGGAGCACATCTGGAGTACTTCTATTACAGGTGGTAATTCCCTCCCCCCCACAAACGACAAACATCCTGAGCATGGTTCTGGTTTTATGAAAATGGGGAATGCTTTCATCCACTATATTCCTTAGGTTTATGTTGAGGGATGTGCTCACTGATTCACTGCAAGAGTGAAGGGCAGATGGAATGGGACAGGTTATAAGTATTAGGGTGTTAACAATGTACAAAGAGCTGTTTTTAAATATGGTGAGGTTTTTTTAAAGATAAGTCAATTTTCTATGCAGAAGTTTTCACACCAAACCAAAAGTTCTACTAAGCAGCACACACAGACATGCATAGAGGTAAAAATAGAAATCACCTTGTACTCCGGGAATCCCTTGAATTCCTTGATCACCTGGTGTTCCTGGGAATCCTGGCAGTCCTGGAGGACCCTTGCTTCCGGGGATGGAGAATATTTTCCCAGAGACTCCAGGTGGGCCTAGCAGCAAAAATATAATGAAGATCTATTGCTTTACATTAAAAGAAAGCAAACAAACTACAAAAAAACCCAAACAAATCAATCTAAGTCAGCTGGTATTGGAAGGAGAAGGGTTGATTACCATGCTGGCCCTTTGGTCCCCTTGGCCCTTCTGCACCTTGTGGTCCTGGGGGTCCTTGATTACCCTTTTCTCCTAAAAGAGAAAATTGAAGATACCTCTATCTGGTTTAAAATGTCATGACTGTCAAAGTTTCAGAGGCTTATTGAAGAGTCCTGCACAATCCATGCAAAGTTCCCAAAGGGTAACACAACCTACAGACTCATTTGAAATGTGAAAGTGGGTTTCTTCACATCTGCTGCAACTGTAGAATTTATAGATCAAATGCACTCAATTTAAAAGATTATCTCTCATACCTGTCTATATAAAGGTTGGTCCATAAATTTAGTTTAATTTCCCAACTTTAGACTATGTCCTTTCTATCGTACGTATATGTTTTTGTCACTGGATTTGCAGCCTTCAAGTGGAGTTCAGCTCCCTTTAGCCCTACTGTCAGTTCTGCTGAAGGCTTTAAGAGAGTTGTAGAGTTTTTAATGAGAAATTTGATAAGCGGTTCTTTTCACTGTGCAAAATATGAGGTTATATTCAGATTATGCTCCACAGTTCTGCTTGAAAAAAATTAAGAAGTATTTTTAATACCATGTTGGGTGTTTTGACATATGTGAAATGAGAGTTTGTTGTTTAAGAAAATAAGATTACTGTCTCTGTGGTGATTTTGCCAATCAGAACAAATTTAAAATGCACAATAGTTAGCATGGATCACAAACAGGGAGGTTAAACAAGTAATGACAATTCTGTGTGACCGTAAATCATGCAGTTGAAAAATGAGAATACTGGAGTAATGCAGGCCTACATAATATTTAAATCACTAGAAAATTGTCTAAATCAAAAGGATTTTTAGCCAGCTACTGATTCAACTAACCCTCAGGAATATGAAATTAATGAAACCAATACCTTTAACAGTTCATCTGCCAATAAACTGTAAATTAGATTATAATTGGAACTATTCTTACAGCAAACAGAGGACCTAGTGCTGTAATTATAATTAAATGCGCTTGAGTTTTGTAGCTAAGAGGTTGTTCAAAAGTCACATTTTCTAGCAGTGGGATATTTCCAATTAGCAGACTCAGTGCCAAAGTCCTTACACCTCATCACTCACTAAGGCAAACTTGTTTTGAATTTGCCTGAAATGGAGGTCATTGATGTGTTAGCCCTTCCTCACTTAAATGTCGGTTTGGACCCACCCAGAGCATGTGCCTCAGTGAAAACTCTCTTAGTGAATGCTTTCATTTAGACCTGATTTTCATGGCAAAACCTTGTGTCTCTAGAACCCCTCATACACAAATACCATTATAACTCAACATGTAAATGATTGTATTTGGCACACAGGAGTGTACATAATAAATATATGAATACCTTTTACACCTGGGAATCCAAGAAATCCAGGGTCCCCTCTAGCACCAGGATAGCCTGATCGACCTTCTATTCCCTGCAAATCAGAGAACATCAGTAATAACCAGGAGCAGCATCTCCACACTATGAAACACATTTTATTTTAGTTCAGAATATTCAAAGCATTATGTTCACAGAATATACTGCAACTAGAATTATCTGCTCCACTTTTAAGCATGTCAGAAATAGTCATATTATTGTTCATACTATCCTGTAATACAGAACAGCCAAGGAAATGACATACCAGGAATTTAAAAAACAAATTCTTATTGATCCACTTAAGTCCATAAAACCTGCTTCTCACATTCATTTTGGTATTTCCTCTATTACAAGGTGTTTTTGTGAAAATGGCGGGGAGGGGATGCTTGTTTGGGTTAGTTGTTTGTTTTGAGGTTTTGGAGGGTTTTTTAGTGTGTATTATTTTCATGGTAAGAGCAGATTATCAAAGCAGTAAGAAGCAATATTGCTTTCACTGACTTTGGGACCAGGAGGGCCGATGTTGCCGGCTGGGCCCCTCGGCCCTGGTATGCCATCCACCCCTCTGACACCTTTGCTTCCTTTCATGCTGAGAGTGGAAAGACCAGGAAGGCCTGGAAAACCAGGAGCACCTATACAGAAACACCAGAGTTAGTAAAGACTACTTTTCACATAGATTACACACAACTCAGTGCAACATTCAGTGGCTCCATAATGATACTCATGTTTACCACCTCAGTGATTCCCAAGGAAATATACACACTTAAAAAAAAAAATCAACCAATTTTTCCTAGCCTGCTAATTTAATACGAGATCAGAACTTACAGTACTCTTTAACACTACAGGTTTTTGAATATCCTCCAGTTGTAGCTAAGCCTGGAATCACAGAATCATTTACGTTGGAAAAGACCTTTAAGATCATCACGTCCAACTGTAAACCTAACACTGCCACGTCCTCCACTAAACCATGTCCCTAAGTGCCACTCATGCTATCTCAGTTAAAGCTGGATCTCAGCTTCCACACAGACCACATGGGAAGAAAGCAAAGTAATGCAGTCGAGTGGACTGGAAAGCTTAGTGTTATTTTTATTTAAATGCCACTGCATAGATCATGTTGTTTGCAATGGTAATGTTGCATTAACTGCTAAATGGCCTGTTTAAACGTGAAATTCTCTTGGAGTTGAACACCCCTTTCATATATAATATATCTTGAATTCTGGACAGGCTGACTTCTACTTTCAATTATCAGTATATCCTTTCAGATAAATAAGGAGTTATAACAACACACCTGGTCTTCCATGTGCACCAGGAATACCTCTGTTCCCTTTTTGGCCAGTGATTGCCATGCCTGTGGCACCTTGAAATCCAGGTAACCCCACTAAGCCAGGAGGTCCAATGGGTCCTCGATCTCCCTGATGACCTTTCACACCTGGAGGCCCAGGAAAACCAGGCAGTCCCATGTCCCCTTTGATTCCTGCAAAGTGTGAATATTACATGTGGGGAAGGCTGTCAAGACAGTAAGGTGATGTGGCAACTCAGAGTATGCGTTTCCTATACCACAAAGGTGGAATTCAGCCCTTGCTTGTAGTACAGTAAAGTCCCCAAAGCCACCTTGCTACACTAAAGCGAAACAGTTGTGAGGAGACAGGACTCACTGCAAGGTACACACTATTTTTTAAAATTAAATAAACCCACACAAATTAAAAAAACCCCACTCCGCTTCAGAGATTGCTCATTCCAAGGAATAAACTTAAGAGGAGGACAAACAGACTAGGGAAGGGAATATTTATTGATGCATAAGTAAAAGAAATGCTTCTTTGTTCATCAGAACTAACAAATCCTTTTAAACTAAATCCCAGCTGGAAGCATCAATATGAATGCAACAAAATAAGAAACTATTCCAAAAGGATATTGTTCTGAAGTTGATTTTAGAGTGCTTTAATTTTACTTTTTTGAAGTAAAGCAAATCAATGGATTCCTACCAGCACTAAAAATACAATGTAAAACCTAAAAAATGGGAGGAGTCCCTTCTGTTTATTAACATAAAAAGGAAGGTGAATAAAATTAAAATGCAACAACTGCAGCTTTCTCAAAGTATACTTATTATTCATCGAGATCTTGTTTTTATAAGAGCATACTCTCTTAATCGAATTCTATATCACAATAAAATTTCAAAAGCTCTAGAATGTGTATCTCACCTTCACAAGAACACAAAGTCAGCTTCTTTATTTCCCTTTTACAATAGTATAAACTTTACAAGCAACAACTGTTGACATTTAATATATAGGACCAAACTATTGATCAAAAGCACAGAAATGCTCCTGATTTCCTGGGACACTCTTAGTGCCATTTCAAGCATCCAAAAGCAGGAGGCGACTTGATGATGGTTCTGGGATTTAAAAATTAAGCTGTTGCTTTTTGAAAAGACAACTCACCTCTACGTCCAGGAATGCCTCGAAGGCCGGGGATCCCTCTCCCTGGTGGTCCTATAAAATATTAGGTCACATTACACTCAAAGTTGTAAATAACTTTTAGAAAACATCACAGTTTTCTAATATTTCATACATTTCTTCAGAATTCACTGAATTAAAAGGCAGAGTTTAGTTATATGTAAACTAAAATTTATTATTTCCATTTCTTCTATACAAAAACACAAACTAAATTTTAAAGTTTTTATTTATAGGAGGTACTCTTATTGAGGTACATTCTACAAAAATAAGCTTTTTTCAGAGAAATAAACAGAAAAAAATTTGCATTTAATTTCGTTATTAAGAAAAATATAAAAATAAATGTAAATACTTCCAAAAGAAAATACGTTAACAGTGAGTATTTCAAAGTTAATATGAAAAGCTTTCTAAATACTATGGATGCCTTCTCAGTATCTTCTTGATACTAATATGCAAAGAAATATTTTCAGTGTAAAATTCTGTCAGAATTCAGAGTTGGACTAAATCTATCTGAACACTGATAACATCAGGAGTGACATTTAAAGGAAAGGTTCCACAACCCAAAGTCTAGGTCATGGAAACTTTCACTATTCATGCAAGGAAACACTGTGATCACTTTTATTTTATATTCACATAAAATAGAAGACTCATTGAAAGGGATTTTGGTTCTTTTTATCCCTTTGTGATTAAACGCATAAGAACTGCTAACAGCAGTACTTCGACTCTTGCAGACATGAACATTTTTAGGTGACATTACAACAAATCACACGTAGAATAGAGCATTTATAATGCACTTGGGTTGGTGACAGCATGTACAAATATTCCATAGAAAATCATGTATAACCTTCTACTTATAAACTTAGCTTTGGCTCCACGGAAGCTCCCTAGTAATCCTTTCTAAATAGCCCTTGTCAGTATATATACAGAAAAAAACAACGGTAAAGTAGAATGAAAATACTTCACTTGTGTTACCTGGTTCTCCCTTGACTCCTGGGGGACCAGGCATACCATCCTGACCTTGAGTACCCCTTTCACCAACGAGTCCATGTTTCCCAGGGACTCCAACAGCACCTGTGAATTACAATGGACCACAATATAATTCTTAATTCCATAATTTTGCAGTGAGAAGATTTGACTCTCCTTTACTGAAATTTAATTAACTCAGCTACTATTCAAAGATAGCTGTATTGGTATAGAGCAGCATATAGCTTGTATTGAGCTCACTGGACTTCAGTGGATTTAACACCCCCACTATTTCCACAGACATAATAAAGCCTGCAACGCATGCCTCTCTGTTGCTGCATATTTCCACAATGCCCCAAGGTATATTTTTAATTCTGTTTTAGCTCTATTGCTTTAGCAGACAACTACAACTCTGTCTCCTCTTCCTACTCCAGTTAATTTTCTTNTCTTCTTCTCGGAGCATGTCACCAGCTTACCATCCCTCCAAAAGTACCCCATACCTGGGATTCCTGCACCTCCAGTTTCCCCTCTGATCCCATGTAGTCCTGGTACTCCTGTAAGTCCTGGATGACCCTGGGAGCCTTTTTCTCCTTTGCTGCCAAAAACTCCTGGGGGACCTGGATCTCCCTGAGAAATAGCAGTTGCACAGAAACAGGTAAAGAATCACATTGAAGAAGAGAAAAATCACATGCAGTTTTAAAGGTTAGTACATGTAGTCAGGTTTCATTAGAATTTTCAGACAAAAACCAAAGCAGACTTACATCTTTACATTACAAGGTCTTCTCATAATACCACTGATCCTTTAGACTTAGCTAAGATCTATTTTTAACCTTTACAAACCAAATTGTTTATAGATATTTTCCCTGGCACAGCTTTCCCTTCAATTTTATTCTTTTGATCCAAACATCCATTCCTTAGGTAATATGCAGCTATACAAAATACTGAAATGCGTATTTTTTTCCCTTGAATTCCTACTGACTTTTTTGACAGTAATCTCATTGGGGCTATCCAGCTAATACAGAAAATAAACAAATAATTTAAACAGATTACAGGAATTATAGAGGAATTTACAGCCTCAGCCACGCATTTCAGATAATCTCATAGGTAAAAAGACTTCCAGTTACTCAACAACCAGAACATGTGGAGTTAAACTATCCAACTGATCTAACTTAAAAATACTGGTTTGTTCTTAGTAATGTATATATGACCAAATATAACANGTTTTAGCTCTCTTGCTCTAGCAGACAACTACAACTCTGTCTCCTCTTTCTACTCCAGTCAATTTTCTTCTCTTCATCTACATATGTCTTAGCTTATTATTCTCTTTTAAGAGGTAGAATCTTAAGAACCTAAGCCTTTCTTATAATTGTGTGGATATCACATCTTGAGACTCTTGGATATGTACTTACAAATGAAAAAAGGCAAAAAGCTTTCCAGCAATGAAACAAAATTAAAACTTTTTGCCTCAGCTGAACGGATAATAAAAAGTGGCTGTTAAAGGGAGGCAGGCAAAGTCTCAAACTGAAATGAAATCCCAAACCCAAGCCAGTGATTTAGGAGAGATGCTATATACCATACCAGGAGGGCCTGGGACTCCCTGCTGTCCTGGGCGGCCCTGACATCCTTTAACACCAGTATCTCCAGGAGGTCCACACTCTCCTGTAAGAAGAAGGAGTACGGCAGAGGGGAAGAGGCATCATCCCTACACCCAGACTCAGTTTAAGAGCTTGGCTATTGCTTCTGCTTCGGCCAGCTGCAAAAGTTCTCCAGGTGACGCAGGCTGGCCTGGCTGCCCTGACTGCAAAGGAGCTGTAGAGGTTCACAGCAGTCAGTATAAATCAGTGTGCCCCCTCCAGGCACCCTGTGCAGCTGGAGAAATTATCTTCTTCTCGGAGCATGTCACCAGCTTACCATCCCTCCAAAAGTACCCCATACCTGGGATTCCTGCACCTCCAGTTTCCCCTCTGATCCCATGTAGTCCTGGTACTCCTGTAAGTCCTGGATGACCCTGGGAGCCTTTTTCTCCTTTGCTGCCAAAAACTCCTGGGGGACCTGGATCTCCCTGAGAAATAGCAGTTGCACAGAAACAGGTAAAGAATCACATTGAAGAAGAGAAAAATCACATGCAGTTTTAAAGGTTAGTACATGTAGTCAGGTTTCATTAGAATTTTCAGACAAAAACCAAAGCAGACTTACATCTTTACATTACAAGGTCTTCTCATAATACCACTGATCCTTTAGACTTAGCTAAGATCTATTTTTAACCTTTACAAACCAAATTGTTTATAGATATTTTCCCTGGCACAGCTTTCCCTTCAATTTTATTCTTTTGATCCAAACATCCATTCCTTAGGTAATATGCAGCTATACAAAATACTGAAATGCGTATTTTTTCCCCTTGAATTCCTACTGACTTTTTTGACAGTAATCTCATTGGGGCTATCCACCTAATACAGAAAATAAACAAATAATTTAAACAGATTACAGGAATTATAGAGGAATTTACAGCCTCAGCCACGCATTTCAGATAATCTCATAGGTAAAAAGACTTCCAGTTACTCAACAACCAGAACATGTGGAGTTAAACTATCCAGCTGATCTAACTTAAAAATACTGGTTTGTTCTTAGCAATGTATATATGACCAAATATAACATACACTGAATGTAACATATATTGCTAAGAAAAAAAAAATTAATCTTCTGCAAGGATATTACCAGACTATCAAAACCAAACAGTAAAAGCTTAGATTACAAAACTTTTGCATTTGCTAAGATGATGTTTTGCTGTACTTTTTAACATCCTTGTTCTTAATGAACTTTTACAGAAAGCAAGTTACTTCAAGATGTTCCATCTTTATAGATAAGAAATACTTGCCAAAAGAACTGAAATAATGAAATAAAAAATTTCTCCTGAGTAATGACACAATAGAATTTTCGTATTTCTTACCACTAACAAATAATCTATTTCTGCAAACTCTGTATCTATTTCTTACATGTTGTTGTTGTTCTGTTTCTATATTCAAAGCCTCTGCCTAATAGGAAAATTTTTCCACTGCCTTTATACCTTTGGACCAGGTTCTCCTGGAGGCCCAGCAGATGGGTACCCAGGATCTCCTTTGTCACCTGGAAAGCCACCATAGCCTGGAGGACCAGGGTCACCTGATGGTCCTGGAAAGCCTGGAGATCCTTTCTGGCCTTTTGGACCTGGAAAAACACCAATACTGATAACATTCTTAAAAGGATCATAATTGCATATCGCACCTCATGTTTTGTGAGCTGTTGCTTATATATACAGATATTAATTCTTCATTAAAGTAATTTAATCAATGATTTTATTTCTAAGAAGAGGTTCTTACATGTAACAATATATAAATTAAAGAATTTAGATAGAGAGGGAGAATTGCGTTCTGCAAGTCAAGCAAATGCTGGGGTGAAGAAAAGTCTATGCATACTAAAGAATAAATCCCAGTCCAAGTATTGTGTGGTGTGCTTACAATAACGACTCAGACCTGTGCAAATGCTTCTATAGAGCTCTATGAATTTGTAATATGGCTTGAGAGAAAATGACCTGGAATTCCCATGTCCCCTTTGTCTCCAGGTGCACCTGGGAGTCCTTGTCCTCCTGGAATCCCTGGAAGACCCATAAATCCTTTGGCTCCTGCAAGATGAAGAAATACATGTCATCTTCACACGTTTCCTTTAGACACTAGCTGGATGTTAGAGCTTTCAGGAATACAAAATCCTCTGCCACATTATAGATAATCAACACGGAACCTTTTGCCCTAGACACAGATAAAATTATCATTGTTTTCAGAAAGTCAGGAAATAACAAACACCTTATGTATCAACATTAAAATTAAGGTTTGTGAACACAGCACTTAGGGACAGCCACTGAAATTATAATAAAAAGCTCTTGAGTGTGACCTAGGCACTTTTCCCCCACTGACTTATCTTTAGATTAATTTAGGTAAGTTAGCACTCAGTTTAATGACTGAAAGATCCAGGTGCATCTAGAATGTTCTCTGAACATTCTAAATTCCAGGGTACCAGCAATGCCTGACATTTTAAAATCTGCTTTTCACTGGAAATCTGCTAATTTTTTGAAATACAAGTCAGACATGTAGGCTTTGAAAAGGGAAACACAATTCATCTGAAAAAAACAATCCTAAAATATTTTTGTGCACAAT
>VYZQ01059880.1:7813-20036 GCA_013400655.1 Mystacornis crossleyi
ATATCACACCCAGCTGGACAAAAGTTCATTCTGGAGTGTCCATCACAAACAACTGCCCTTCAGCTGCACTATGCAACACCTGATTTGTATCACATATCAATCGCTCAGCGATGGGAGCCAACTCCAGATTAAACGCAAGGTATTTTCCATTTGTTTCCAGTCTGTTATCCTTTGGTTTATCACCAAAGAGTATAGCACACAATAAGCCTTTAATTTTATAGTTAAGAGGCAACTGAAGAAAATAATCTGTAGATGAGGGTGTCAATCTGAAAAGTCAAACCTAATGATATGTCAGGATCTGATTTCAAGATGGAGGATCTCTAGACTTGAAACAACCTCTAAAACCTGAACTTTTGGAAGGCAAGATTGAAAATGTTGTCAGTAAAGCAGTTTTCCATCAGAATTACTCATAACTCTCACACAGTTACAGGCTTGGTTTGAACAAATGTCTCTAGAAAGGAGCATGAATTCGGTGAAAGATTTTCTGATTGTCTGCTTTGCTGTGAGGCAGTCTAAATCTGAGGCAGCCAACTACAGGCTGTCTCTGCAACAAGAAATCTGGGTTTTTGTTCTTGTGGAGAAATTTGTGCATGGATGCACACATGGAGGCTGTGTGGGTCCCAGTCAGAATAAAACCAAATTTCAGAATGTGGTTCATACACAATAAAATTATTTTTCTCAGAATTCCTTTGGTGTGCAAACTCAGATGCCAAGATCCAGTCACTGAGATGCCAAGATCCAAACAGTCCTGTGTGAGCAGACTAGGACCTTGGCAGGAGAAGGGGAACCTTCTAAGAAACACGTGGTGGTAAGTGTCAGAAATTGGTAATGGCTACTCTGTGCACATCCTATATTCCCATCTCCTTAGAACTCATTGCCAGAGTAGAGATGCAGCACACCTCTCTACTCTCCATGTATATAAACATAGATGTAATATCCTACCCAAAAATTTTGCCTTAATTTTGCATTGCAAGTTCTGACTTCTTTTTAGAAGAAGTCTGGCATTAATTATACTTTCCCTGTATATAAATGACGCACACATTCGTGGAAGAAAAGAATACTATAAAGACCCCAGACCACAGTTCTGTCCTGAAAATGTAACATTTTAAATAACATAGTTAATATGATTTTAATATTTTGTGAAAAAATTAATATATGACAGCAAAAAAGAAATCCTGAAAGCTCCTTCCTCTTATAATGATAAGCCATCTCCTTCAGAAATAATACCAGTGTTTTCATTATGGTGGTAAATCTATCCTCTATTAGCTACACTACAATTTGGAACAGGCTAAAGAAACTGAAGATGTTTTTAGCCATGATTTTGAAACAAAATAAGCTCTAATTAAATATGTCTTATTCTAACACTTGCTCTAACAGTAAAGGATTTGTGTTTTTACAGTGGCTCAAAACTTCATGCATTCACAATGGAATTGTGTAAACTAAAGATACAAATTAGTAAAGCAAAGTGTGAATTCAAGGTTAATAATAATTCCAAGTCTGTCCATCATGACTTGTAGTTGATCCATTGTGGTCTCAGAGCTGATTATTTGGCCCATACTTTAAAATATTTTCCCACAGGTTTTGCTACTTTTTAGACCCAGTCTACTCTGGTACTACTCCTTTTGGTAACCCTTCTGGAGTTCTTACTATGTCACTTAGAATATCTGAATTTTAATGCCACTGAAAAGCTAAGGATTCTATATGAATCTGATTTAAATTCAGTTACTTTTTAATGACCTCATTAGCATTCCCTCTTTATCCTTCAACAGTGACTATTTAAATCAGAATCTCTTTGTTTTAATGGAGTGCTGTCAAAGAGATGGGAGGATTTTGGGTTATCTCTCCAGATGTACTTCGAAAAAAACAGGTCAGTGCTACTGTAGCTAGGTTGCAGAATTCATGGAAACATAGAAGGGTTTGGGTTGGAAGGGAACCTTGAAGACCAGCTAGTTCCAACCTCCCTGCCATGGGCAGGGACACCTTTCACTAGACCAGGTTACTTAGAGCTCCAGGGATGGAGCATTCACAAGTTCCCTGGGCAACCTGTTCCATTGTCTCACCACTCTCAAAATAAAGAATATTTTCCTTATATCTAATCTAAATCTACTCTCTTCTAGTTTGAATCCATTCATGATTTGCTTTCTGGGCCAATTAGATATCTACCTGCTTCTTAATCACCCCAGCTGATAGGTTACCATTATCTACTACTGCTGAAGTAACTTTTTCTACTACTTCTCCTACCCATCAAGAGAATAACCTCTAAAGTACAAATGTGGGGCAGTGAAGTCTGCAACTCAAAAGTTAGAATCACCTCAGCCTCTCTGCTGGAGCACGAATTAAGTCCTGAACTAAGCTCAGTTCAACATTGTCTTCAACAGACACAAACTCTCTAAGTCACTATTTTCTCTATAAAACATGAATCTCTAATCCAAAATTTGGATCCTCAAAACCTTTACTCAGCTTCTGCCTGGCTCCATGGACACATGTATGCTTTAAAGAGAAACAGTTTCCCCTTGGTGTAACTGTATACATGTGCCAGGAAGCTCCTGGGCACAGTAATGCTAAGGAAGTAGTTGCCAAAATACAGCAGGATGCATATAGCAGATGCTCTTCTCCCAGTGATCCACAACTACCAAAATTCCTTGCACTGATCTTGGCAGTACTCTGTACTCTCTCCTCTTTGTCAGTAGTTGGTGTCTAGACATTTATCCAGAAAATGAAAACCCAGAATCAATTCCATCTAACAGCAGGAATATCTACATCTTTCCTTCCAAAGTAAAGATCACCACCAAGCGCACAACAGGTGTGTGATTTACCTAATCTTTGGCGTCCTGTCATAGGAAAATTCAGTGTGGGTTGAGGGAAACAGCAGAGCAATTGGAACTCAAAAACATTCCTTGCATACTAGCCTAGAAACTCAGTCTTATTCTTTTAAGGTTTGTTCAAACCACTGAATACGTTAGAAGAAAGGGCTGTCAAAAGTACTTCCCAAATTTACTCAAATGCTTGACCAAATGCTCGATCAGTTGTGATTTTGGATATTGTCCCTAGTGCAGCAGGCAGCTTCAAGCTGAGACTAGAAATAGGAAAAAGGAAATTTTTACATCCATGCAAAGCTGTTTTACGTGGCTGGATAATTATTAATTACTCTGGTTCACCCAGGCCATTGTGATTTTTGTTTGCCTCAGGAAAAACTACGGTCTCCTTCAGGCTATAAACCAAACCAAGCCTCTCTGTTATGTCCTTGCTTGCAGTTATTTTGTAGGACAAAAACTGTGGCACTCCCCACTCTGAGTACACTGCAGTTTGTTAGCTCCAGGGTTGCAATGTGTCCTGGGTGAAATGTATTAGCTGAAGTTACAGTTCCAAGGAAGACTGCCATGTCTGTATAAATTTACAGTTATTTCTTCTAAATGTGCTGTACAGACAGACTGTGATATTATGATCTGTTTTCAACATTCATCTTTTCTTTTCAAAATGTCAAAGCAGAGGGAGGCCTTCATGGTTAAGATTACAGCTACATTTGGACTGATTTTAAATGAATAATGCAGAGTATGTATCATGTTGTCTGGGAATAATATTGGAGCTACTGAAAACTGGAGCTTCTGACTCACAAGATTTTTAGTGCTATTATTTAATGACTGAGTTCCAGGGAGACAAAGAACATCTTCCAGCTGAATCTGGGTAACTGCAAAGTCAGGCGTGAAAGAGGCTGAAGCAAAGACAGCTCAGCACAGCGCAATGCTTTAATCTATCTTTTACAACATTCGCTAGAGAACTCTCAGTCTATATCACTACATCATTCCTGGATTTTTTATTTTGAGAACTACTTAAAACACACTGGCAGCCTAAAGTACAAGGATCATTGAGTTTTGCTAACCTAGCTGAGGGCTTTAGGCTACAGAATTAGACTCCTAAATCACAGAGCACTAAGCTCTATACCTGCAAGACCTTTTATATAAGAATTGTCTAAGTTTTCTGACTCAGAACCTCTTGTGCAGGGATAAAAAATTTTTTTTTTTTGCCTCAAGAAGGGCTATGACAAAGTCCTTTTATGATAGGCATAGTACAGATCCTTGGTAAAACAGGTTGATCTAGCAAGTTTATAGTAATAATGTTAGATGAAAAATACTGTTTCTTGATTGGTAAAAATATATGAGATTTTGGAATAAATGTCAAAATAAAAAGATAATCTTATTTTGAAAATGGATCTCTTTGGTTCATCACACATAATATTTTTGAGAATTATATTTTTATTTTGACTTTTAAATGTAAGTTATTAATATTTCACTTACTAATATCATGAAGTCCAGGTCCTTTTCCAGTAAAGAATAGGATCCTTACATTGGGAAATATCAGCATTAACTTCTCAAACTTTTAGCAATTGTAGTTTCTGAGACAGGACATTTACTAACAATAAAACAGTTTCCAATCATTGTGGAAGGTTGCAAACTGCCTCTACTTTAATGCACCGAGTACTTATAGCTAGTTAAAAAACTACCGCATCGTGGACTTAGACCACTTTTCTCTTACCAAAACCACAAATTCTTGAAAGAAGTATCTATAAACTTTTCCAAAAGCCGAGCTCACACACAAAGAAGAATGAAAAGCAAGAAGCGGATTTTAGAACAATTGGGTAATATTCTAGATCTGACAGCAGAGCTGAAGGTGAGACTGCACAACAGAATTTAGAGTCACTAACATCAGCAATGAAGCACCACTTTGAGAAAGACATGGTTTTGGTGACTATTTTTATTTTAAAAGCCCAAAACTTGAAAATGAGTTTTATTCACAATAGCTGTCCTCTGAATTTATAAAACAGGCTTCCTCAAGTGATCAGCATTTTAATCTTTCCTCAGTAAAGATTGCTAAATATCACTGAATGCTTCAACAGACAGTAGAGTGGCCTTGAGTTTTTGGGAAATTAAATAAAATTGATAAGCTTTTTTGTAGATAACTGTGAGAAAGACTGATAAGTCACAGAACTTTTGATAAGAGTGAGGTACAGCCTTCGTAGCTTGACAAACACTGTTACACAAAAAGCTAAAGAGAATTACATATTTAGGGTAATCGGTAATAGAGACCCCATTGTCACTTAAAATCTGTTCCACTTGCATCTCACAAATTCACAGAATATTCTAAGATGAAAGGGACCCACAAGGATCATTGAGTCCAACTCTTAAGTAAATGGCCCATATGGGGATTGAACCCATGAATATGGTGTTATTAGAACAATTATTAGTACCATGCTCTAACCAACTGAGCTGATCTCAGCTCATTAGTGATGGAAAATTAATAGCTCCAAAATGCCTATGAAATTCTATGGTGGTCTTGGTTCAGTTCCCAGTGTCAGTATGGTGGTCAGAGAGCACACCTTGTCTCCAGGCAGGTATGGCACTGCCTTGGTGAGGCACACCTTGCTCAAGGGGGAGCAGATCCCAAGGGCTACTTGGCTGAGAGGATAACAGAGGTGCTATTATCTTTCGCAGCCTTTGTCAGTTTTTTATTTAATGGTATTTTAGCAATCCCTTGAGAGATGTCATACCAGTTCTCTTGACCAATCCAAGTGATATGTCCTTTATGGAAAGGTTCCTCTCCTTCCAAAATATGCAGTTTTGTTTATTGTACAGTATAATTACTTACTCATTGAATTTTACTAAATAAATTCTATTCCAAGTGTAAATTTCCAAATATAAGCTACACCAGAATTTAGACTGCAATCCCATGCTACTCCGTCTTCACTGTATTTATAACAGAAATAATTTCTGTTATAAATCATTACTTTAAATGGTTTTTATTTAGTGTCAAAATAAATGTTTCTGAAGTGTGTTCAAATTTGAAAAAGTTTCAAGATTATTGTATTTTATTTATGAATTAAAAATTTGTATATTTCCTAAACAACAAATACAGCTCTAACTCCAATTCTCTATGAACAACTGTAGTGCACTCCACTGCACCTTAGTTTAGGAACTGACAAGCAGAACTTCTCTTTACAAAGTAATAATAATGGATATGTACAGGATCAGCTACCTAGACTGTATATTTTATAATATAATATTATTATATTATAATATAATTATAGTATATAATATATTGTGTATTTTAGGTATGATTTGACTTGCATATGGATGTACTGGCGTCTTCAGTGCAGGAAGGTGAAGACAACATATATTTGATCAGTTTTGAAGTGTTGACATTGTCTAATCTCCTTGAACACTGTCAAAATATATGAAGTGGCCTAGATTCTTAGTAAGGTGGTAAATGTTAAATTAACCATATTGAGGTAATTTGACTGTAGTCTTTCTACATTAAATTTTTTTAAAAAATATTTTAATTAAGCTTTCCCCTTTATTTAGTTTTGACAGTTTCCTATTCATGCATAACATAGGGACATGCACACACATACATTCTTTTCAAGGCATTTTGTTTCAGCTCATCTGAAAGATTTCTAATCAGTTTGAGTTCATTTGAAATAAAGTGGCCAAAACTGAGCCGAAAAATGTTTCCTCCCAACTTTAAATCTGTGCAAACTACACTTCAAACTGAGCAGGTGCACCTCTTCATTGTAGACAATTTCTGACTCAAAGGATAAGAAACACCATTTTCCATGTATACAGGGCCCTGGGCACAAATCCTTGAAAATGTTGTCCTTAAAATTTATTCTGAAGTTCATTGTAGCTGCAGCATAATGCATTTACCGACATGCTTTAGTACAGTAAATGCCTTTTGGGCCATCTCATTCCATTCTATAATTGTTTTCTGGGGAAACCTTTACCCTCTACTTGATTTATGCAATACAGATGGTTGGTAGAACTTGAATTTTTATTGATGCATAGTAATATCTTTCTCAGCACCCTTAAAGAAAGTGACATAATTCTTTAAGACATAATATTACGCTTAGGAATTGCTCTAGAGGGTCATCAATCTTTTGTGAAACTCTTCCAGCACTCTGCTACTGTTAAATAAACCATGACTAGAATGAAATTCAAAATAGTTTGAGTGATTTCTGCAAAATGTTCTCCATTTGCCAATTATGTAGGATTATATTTCATCCTATCAGTTATTCATTATTCTTTGCTAAAAATACAACAATGGCAAGGGATTTTTGTGAGTTCCAGAAGAATTACAGATGACCCACTTCATGAAAACCAGACATTATTTTATAAAACATGACAAAGCTGATAACTAAGTGATGAAGAAGTGGTATTTGTTTAAAAATTTTGTTTTCTTGATAAGAAACAATATTCAAGCCCAGTAGGAAGAGTGTTTGTTCAAAGCCATTTTCTAAAAAGTTGACTGGGTCTTCTGAGCTTATGCTTAATTCACATCCCATCCTGATGGTCCTTAGCTGGTATCAGAGTTCCAAAGGGCAAAACACAAAAGAAATAAGCATAATCTAAATATGCTGGTCTAATATCAAAAAAGGGCATACTCATGTCAGTGTTTCTTCTTCACAAATCTGTTTGAAATACTTTATTTACTACCATGTTCCTAACCTTGCTCTGCCGCCTCTTCATGCCAACCTTTCCTTTAGATTTGTCATTTTAGCTCAAATCCTAAATTGAGACTTTTAAATACAGTCTGAGTTCAGCAGACTAAAGTTCATTTTAAAGCATTCTAGGCATTTTTATAGTTGGGGGTGTTTTGACTTAAACCTCAAAGTAACTTCCTTCCAAGTCCCACATCCCCAGGAGCTCTGACCCAGAGATAATGATGTTCCCTCAAGAGCCTGGCTCTACAGTCTGCAGATTGAAGGCATCAGCCTGGACCTTGAAGAGTTCTTCGCCCATAGAGAAGGCTGAGTAAGAAACCTGTTTAAGACTCCAATGTGATGTTTAATATAGCAAATAAAAACAAGGCCCTAAAATAATAAGGTGGGTGCAGGCGAAGGCAAAGGATTGGTGTCCTGGGGTGATGTTACGAGGCTTCTTTACTCCTTAACCGCGTGCTCAGTGCCTGAGGACGCTGCACCTTTAGGATGGACGCGGGGAGGGGGGACTGGAGCGGCAGGGCCCGGGTGCGGCGCGGTTCAATGGGCTCCGCGGCCCCAGCCGTGAGTGCACCGGGGGTGCTGCCCTGCTTCTTGGTGGTTTGTTTCCTTTGTTGTCGTTCCCACTAGTTGGGAAAAAGGTTTCGTTGGGTTTAGTTTTCCTTCCCTCTCCCCGGCCTCCTTGCCTCTCCTTCCCTTCCCTTCGGTCCGGGGAGCCCGCGGGGTGGCCCCGGCTGGCCCGAACCCCGGGGAAGGTCAAGGCGTTGAGCGAGGGGACGCAGAGGTCTGCCAGCTCCCCCTGTCATGAGGAGGAGGACCAGCGCCGGAGGTCACCAGCTTTTTCTTCCGTGTGCCCTGCTCCCGGCCTCTTCGTGGATTCCGCTTCCCTTTCCCCTTCCCGGAGACTGGGGGGACCGGTTGCCAGCCCGTGTGGTTTTTTTTCCTTCTCCAGGCATTTGTTGTATTTTGAGCTTTTTTCCTGTTCAGCTTTGGGGTTTTTTTTGTTTTGTGTAAATAAGCGGTTCGAGTTTTTTTCCATTTTCACCTGCTGTCATCAATTTACCTCATTGCCACAGGAAAGGGGCCCTTTCCCTGTGGAGGAGACGCTCATTCCTGAGCGTTTCCTCCTGAAATTTTGTCTCCAAAACCAAGACAATTGGTATTACTTTTTCTTTGTCATTCTCTTTGCTGGCCCCATAGGCAACTTTGTCCCAGTTTAACAAGGAAATAAATCTTGATGTTGCTTACATTATGTTACTTACCAACTTTATTACCACTGAAAATCAGAACACACTGACAGTAGAAGAAGGTTATGTTTTGAAATATCTCCATTTTGTTCAGACTTCCCGTACTAGGTGATCTCTCGCTACTGTTTCGTTGATATGAAGACGGAACAGCTATGAGAGGGGACATTTTCTTCTTCTATAGTAAAAGATGGTGTGATCATTCAGAAATATGATTAGGTGTTGTGCTTTGATTTCCAAGATCACTCAAAGTCTTTAAGATGTCTTCCTTAATACTAAACATTCAAAAATAATGAAGAAAATCCAGTTTCCTAAAGTAAGTTTACTATAAGAGACAAAAAATTAAGGAAACGTGAAATACTTAGGGCAGATTCTTAAAATTATGGAAAGGAAATAACAGTTTATCTCAAGTAAAACAAACTATTTATGTTTATTTCTGGTATTAGCTTATGTCAAATCAATTCAATGTTTATCTTATGTGTTTTAAATAGTGATTTTCCATTAACAAGGCATATATTTAAAAAAAAAAATCCTAAAAGCTCTGGCCCTTTAGTCCTTATTATCCAGGCTTTGATTCCCAGAATATATTCCCATCATGCAGTGAAAATCTGCTTAACATTTTAGAAAAAGCCCCAGTGTAAGTGCTGGTGTGGTGCAGTGTTTGGTCAGGCTATTCCCCACTGAGTGATTAAAGTGCTCTCAGGATCCAACTGGCACCTCTGCCTGTCATTTCATTGAGTGCCACCTCCTTTACATCCCAACTGAGGCATCTTTGCACCAGAGTCCTTTGGAAAAACTACATTCATGCCTTTGGTGGCAGATAGGCTGAAGCACAAGAGAATGGCTGTGGCTGGGAGACCATGCCATGAACTCAGGTCTGAGGAGAATCATAGGGAATGAAAGCTGATTAGCAGACCATAGAACTGTGGGGAAGAAAAGTAAGAGCTTTATGGTATAGCTTAATAGAAGTAGAAAGTTTGAGTGTGACTAGAGGTAAATGTGATGTTGACAGCAACTGCAACAAGAAGTTGCTGAAGTCCAGCAACTTCTTTTTAATCTTCCAAAATATGATTCCATAAAAATCAAGTAATTCCTGTTGGACCAAACCCAAGTTTAAGTGAACTATATTTCAGTTGAAGATATTTGACCAGTTCTAACAGTTTATAAAATTAACAAAGACATAAGGAGTGGATTGAAGTTCACCATCTGCTGCTGTAAATAAAAATTTTATTCTAATGTTTAAAGCAAATAGGGCAGCTGTCATTACATCCCTCGCACATGATTAAATCAAAAGCCTACAGCACCTGTAGAACCAACACTTTACTGCAATCCCAATGTGTGGACTTGAATCTGGAAGGGATAATCTTTATTCTTACTATAACAGAGTAAGGCATGCCAGCATTGCAGAAGAAAAATTAATTTAAAATATTTTTATGCTAAAATTTCTTCACCAGAGAGAGAGAGAGGATTGTCCTCATTAGATGTACAAAAAATGACCAGTAATGTATTAACCTATTATTCACAAGAGAAGAGCTACTAGTTCACAGGCATAATTTCTTCTCTCTTAATAAAATAAAATAGTTATTTGTGATATTCTTTTTGAAGCTAACTGAGTTGACTTTAAAATCTCCCTTTCATGAATGGACAATGATTTTTAAAAGGAAGCTATTGAGAATTTTTTTTAAACTTGTCTCTTGTGCCTCCAAGTAATTCATCTACTTCACAAAAAACTACCTCTCTTCTCTGAAAGTCATTGCCTAATTAAAACTCATAGTAGTATGTCCTTTCTGGTTATGGCTGACTTTTTCCAAATTATAAGGAAAAAAGCTATTTCTGTAGAGCAGCATTTTTTACCCTGGAGATTTACTTTCAAGGAAAAAGTCTGAGGAGCTCATCTCACTAGATGAGTGTTCAAAGCTTGTTTGAAATACACCTTGAACTCATTGAGTATGGTTTAGTGCAGATGCTCTTCCTGCTTCATTATGTCCTTGATTATTTTCAGCATCATGACAATTTTGATATTAGACTTTCTACAAGAAGGTGAAATACTGGTTAGACTGGTTCAAAACTGAAAACAGTTTTAACAGAGTTGAGCCTGATTTTTCACAGAAAACAGTAAGCTGTCTAAGAACTGCACTCAAATTTTCAGGTAGAGACTAATGAACTCATCACAGCTGAAACAGATGGCACAGCCCATTTGCTAGTCTATTAAGTTTTATAGAGCACTGAAGAATCATCATGAAACAGAAGTAATCCAGATAACAGGAAAGACTACTGAACTAGATTTAGGATGTATTTATAATTTTGATTTGATTTATAGGGTCTCTTAATTTTGTTACACAAAGGACAAGGATACATAAAGATTTTATACTTAAATATATATATATAAAGTGGACAAGTCAAATAATGTTATAATGTAGAAAATATTTATCAGTAGAATATAAACAATCCTGAGCTGTGCACATTTGAAATAATTTGTGGAAGTTACTGTGATTAAATGGTACTTTGAGGTAAGTAAATTTCACCATGAAATCACTTCCAAGTTATTTAAGCTACTTTGTGCAAATATGTAAACTACCTCTATAATTCTTTCAGAAATGTCATTCCATTTTCCAATGGAATCAAGGATAAGAGATGGCTGAACTTTCCTTTTAAGTTAAGGAAAGAAAATGACTGTTTTCTTGTGTGTAAAAATATATGACTAAGAAAACCTAGCTCATGAGAGGCTCCCCATTGTGTATTTCATGTTAAGTGTAATTCAAAGTCTCATTATAAATGTTTGACCCACGGGCTGCTGCTTCCACTCAGTTAATATTCATTCACTCAATGAGCCACCTGAAAGACAGTAATTTAAAAGCTGCCATAGGATGCCTCACTATATGATATATTGTAAAATTATTTGTTTGGAAACACATCCGTTGTTGTGGTCAATAAGAAGAAAAGATTATATGTAAGAATGTATATAATTTCTGAGTCACATGCTTCCATTTGTAAGGCAAAATACCTCTCACAAAGCCAATTAAGCAGTCAGATAGAGGAATCATTGTGTAAATTAACAGTAATTTGTGTTAACTGTCCAAAATATTTTCATAATTTTTTGCAGCATTTACTAACATAATTTTTATTTGATCCAGTTAAACACAATGACTGATCACATTCAATTCTTTTTGAGGGCCCTTAAGTGAAATTTAAACCATTATTAGAGTAAATTAGAATTATTCAGAATTTAAAAGTTAGGACTGGGTTTCAAATATATTTCCTAAAAATGAAAATGCTCCTTAATAAGCTTATAACCACTTCAAAGGACCAGACTTATATGACCCACATGAAACAAGGGTTAAAAATTATAAATTGAATATGATTTTGTCTTTATCTACTGTTGTGATTTAGAAATGGTAGTCCCTAACATTGCTCTCCCACCAAGACTCCAAACCACATTGCCACTCGCTCCCTCCCCCTTTACCATCACCTTTCCACCTCGGCAGGATGG